>VWZF01001774.1:654572-810857 GCA_013396755.1 Sclerurus mexicanus | reverse complement strand
GAAAGAAAGAAAGAAAGAAAAAAAGGAGCAATCCCTCTCCGAAGCAGCTATTGCAGTGACTTTCTTGGAAATCCTCCGCGCTCTCTTTTTTTCGCCTTCCGTGGGATTCTGTACCTTGCTCGCTCCGAGGGGGTTTTGGGCCAAACCCATCACTTGAGCGGGGGACAGTGGTACCCGGGTGCGGAGCCGGGTGGGTGAGCAGGGACAGGCGCTGCTTTCCCCGGGGGGGGAGAAGCCCCTTCCGTCCCCCCGGGCGGGAGCATCACCCCCCCGAGCCCCCCGCGCCGAGCTGGCTGCTGCCTTTTGTGCCGGGGCCGGCGCGGGTGGGACGGGGAGGGCGAGCGGACACCGCAGGGACACGCGCGGCAGGTGACGAGGGGCGCGGCGCTGCCCTTGCCCTGCCGTAGTGCACATCAGGTGTTCCACCAGAGCCCCCCGGCAGCCCCCGAGCCCCCCGCAGCCCCCAGCCGTGCCGGGAGCGGGGGTCCCGCCGGGGGATCGCGGGGGCGCAGCCGGGAATGTCTCCAGCTGCTGCCGCCGCCCGCTCCCTCCCAGCTGTCAAAACGCACTTGAGGAAATCCACTCACACCTCCCCGAGTGCAAGGGTCTCCTCGGCGGGACGTGACACGGCACTGCAGGACCATGGCTCCAGGGCTATGCACCAGCAGGCACGTCCGGACGCCCCCTCGCAGCCCCCCGACAGCCCCCGCTCCCTCGGCCTTCCCTGGGTTTGTCCCAGGCCAGGGGCGCTCTGTGCGCTGCGCCTGAGCCGGGCGAAGTTTTGTGTTTATTTTTATCCTTCCCTAGGGTTTGACATCGAAACATCTCTCTTTTTTTCTTTTCTTTTCTTTTTTTTTTTTTAAGATTCAGATTCTCAACGGTGGTGCCAAGATAGTGTGGAAATTCCCTTTTATCAACATGCTGCTGCCTTCGGAACTGCAACTTGCAGCTTTTCCTCTAAGGGACTGGCTGTGCCAGTGCGGGTGTCTGCAAAGCCCCTATGCCCCTGGGATGGGCTCTGCCCTTTTTGACGACAGGGCTATTAAAGGAATAGGTTTTCCTTCTTCATTTATACCTCACCTGGAGTGTCTGCTGGCCCTTCTTTTGTCCTTGTTCTCTTACTATTTATACTGCTGAAGAGTTTTGCTATTTAATTGCCTTTGCTAGGTCTAACTTAGTTCGGCTTTAACAATTTTCATCTCCAGTGTTCAAAGACCAGGGACTGAATGAACTCAGGAGCAGAACAGAGGGAGTATGGCCGGGAGAATTTAAGAGATGGCAGTTTTTCTCTGTTGGAGGAGGTAGCAACCAATGTACTGTTCCTAACCAGCAAGTTTGTATTATACATATATTCTTTCCCTGGTGCCTCATAAATGATGCTTTCTCCCAATACCTTTTCCCTGTTGCACTCCTGCAGCCAATCCTCATCGAGCTTTCTACCTCTTTCTAAAGTTACAATTTTTGGATGGGTTTTTGCCCTTTTAACTTAAAGGGGTTGGGTGCATCCTCCATGTGCCATACCCCGTGTCCCTTCCTCTGACTGAGTTCTCTAGTCAGCTCTCATAATTTCTCACAGTGTGTCCTTCGAACCACGCAGCCCTGGCTGCCCTAGCGTGGCTCATCCTCCACTTTAGCCTATATTGTATTAATTGCTCCAGTCAAGCATTTAACATCTTTTCCTTACCAAAACCATGCCTAAAATAGCCCCCGCTCGTGTCACTTTGGGGAAGAAATCTGCCGGCTGTCAGCACGTTGAGCATTTCCCATCTCCTCCTGCTCAGCACACATAGCTGAGTGGCGGGTGGCACCCAGAGCTGGAGGATTTTTCCTTGCTTTTCTCTCTCGAGGTCACTTGTCAGGGTGCTCCTGAAATTAGAGGATGTGGTCCCCCTCAGCCCTTCCTTAGCAAGGCAGGAAGCTGTGCCTGCATTTTAAAGGTGAGCGCTGTCAGGGAAAACGCGCGTGATCCACAAGTCATGCTCTAGCAAATCTGGCGTCTCTTGGAGCATGGTGTGACTCGCTCCCTGGCAGTGTGATCAGCTGCCAAGGTAATTTTATAGACGTTACCAATTCCAGTGATTTAGGGGCTGGTTTCCAGGAGACTTGGGATGCCTGAGTCCCGAGGCACTGAGACACTGATCCTGCAGCTTTGCTCCAGCGCAGGGAGCTTGTGTGGACGCAGGCACCCGATTGCAGGACGGTGTCCGGTTGCGAGGCGTTTGATGATGTGTTGAGCAGTAACACTTCGGGGGGGATCACAACTCCTTCCAGCAGTTCTAAATCCCTGTTGGCTTTCAGGAATACCCTCTGAGTTCTCTATAGCTAAACATACACTTTGCTTTTTAAGAGTGTTTCATGGTTTGATTAAGACTTCATACGACCAAGCAGTGGCATGAGCATTTTCCAACTGCCTTTAAAGGGGAAGCATTTAATTGCTTGGCGTCTTTAGGGAGATGAGCTGCTTTCATGACTATTAACAGGGCTGTGTCCCTGCAAGGCCGTTGCAGGCAGGTGAAGGCTGAGGAATGCTGTGCAAGAGGCTTCAGTGCACAGGAGTGAGCAAGCACACCCAGTTATGAAGGACGGAGAGTCCGATGACTTCAAAAGGGAAGAGGATGCTGTGGGGAAGGTGTGCCAAGGTCTGGATCCTGGGTTTTCTATCTGTGACTAAACACATTTCACAGTAGAGTTAGAGTAAGCTGTGCTGTGCAGCCCCAGCAGCGCAGTGGGATTTCATCAGACTTGAGAAAATAAGCAAGACAGGGGAATTTATTGTTGCCTCTTCAGCTGGGTAATTTCCCCACCTCGGGGCTTAGTGCAAGGTGCTGACTTGCAAATGACACATCATTACGAAGCCAGCCCAGAGCTGCAAAGCCTTGCTGGGAAAGTGGTCAGGAGAGCGGAGGAAGCTGCTTCTTGGACTTGGTTCCTTCTGGTGTGGGACCTGCTCTGGGAACATGTTGATTTAATTCCCACAAGTTAGTTCTCGGATGGTGCGAATAAAGCTGCTGACAGTGACTGAAATGGGATTCGACACTGGAGAACCTGTTAGGCTCAGTAAATGTAGGTCTGTTGGGAAGCTTCAAAGGGTTGTATTTTAAGCCACTTTTCCCTTCTCATCATCGATTTAGTATTTTTGAATATCTGGTAGCTAGTTTTTATGATGAACAAGCAGTTGACAATAAAGTCACAGAGAAGGAAATGCAAGAAAAGTCAGAGCTAATTATGTTAAAAATTATAAGCCATTCTTTTTCTGATTGGTTGTATAAAATTCAGGTATTTGAGAAATGGTCTCAATGAGTTATGCAGCAGTTTTAAAGGTGGTCTGTCTTCCTTGATAAAATATGAACCATTTCAAAGATTTATAGGAGTCAGAAATGCTGCCGAATATTTTAGTATTTAGAACAGCAGGAAACCACTCTGAGATATTTTTAAAACAGGTATTTACTCAAGTAATTGGTTACTTTTAATGTGGAATAAGAAAACCTGGTGCAGCTATATTGGACTTGACATAAAAGACAGGTATGTAATTTGTGAGCAAAACAGGGTGGAATGTACACATTGTACCTGGGGAGGTATTTCAAGAAAGACAACTCCTTGAGACAAAAAGCCAAAACAACCGACAGGCCAGGTTGCATGCCAGAATTGCTTATTCCTCAGTTAATCAGCTGTGTAATGAGTGTCCAGAAACAATCCCTTCTGCCCAGGTAGTTTAAGTTTCAAACTTCGTAAGCTTTGTGGCCATCATAAAATGGATTACATGGAAGTTGGACGAAAACCACATGTTTCTGAGAACATTTTGGTTCAAATGAAAAAAAAAAAAAGTGGCAATGTCGGTGCCAACAATTTACTACAGAATATCTGAACCAGATGCTCTTAAACTATAATTCCAAACAATTTGCCAGAATTATGTATTTACTTTATTCTTTAAGGCAAACTGAAGTTATGTGTGTTTTTTATTACTTGTGGATATAAACAAAAATGTGATGTGACTGCAAGTAATATAAGGCAGATAATGCCCAACAGTCAGGATTTCTGTGACTACTGCACTAGCTAAAGAAAAATGGAAGTTCTGTTGCTAATTATGTGTGACAGGGTCATCAAAATGGGGCTGTTCAATTGAGACATATCAGACTGCAGTCTGCTTAGTCACCAGGTAAGAGCTTTGGCCAAAATCATCTATTTCTCCCTTTTTCTCACAGTAGTACNCCCCCCCCGCCCCTTCCCTGAGAGGATGGGGAAGAGATCTGCAAGACATGGAGAGTTACATTCTTAGCTAAAATAATACATAGAAGGCACTCTTGTTAGAAGATACTTGTAGGCAATCTCCAACTTGCTGGTTCTTACCCAGATGAGCTGCTCTCTGATGGCTGAAATGACAGACATTGACGTCAAAATTAACATCTTGAAAGGATAGAATGAGTTTTAGCAGGAGTTTTTATGACATTACATGTCATTCAGGTTATAAAGACTTCTAGCTGGCACTCCCACAGGCTGAAACAATCTTTACCTACTGTCAAGAGGCTCTCAGAAAACCTCAAATAATTTCCTCCTGTGAAGTGGCTACCTCAGTCAGCTGCAGCCTGACACAGAGAAGTGCTGAATATCCTGTAACACCCATATTCCCAGGTCGATTCCAAATCAGCAGGGAGAAAAATACATCAGAAACTAGAGAAAAGAGTTTCAAGAAGAAGCTTTGATTCAGAGAATTGTTCAGCGAAGTCACCAAAACCGAATCCCCCTGCGTGCTATAAAGAAAAGAAGAATCTGCAAAAGATTTGCAGCAGAGTCTCTGGTTTCATCCAGACAACAGCCTGCTGGGACACAGCAAGCGCCATCTCCCAACCCAGGGCTGCAGTGTTGGATCCTGCTCAGAGGAGCATGGAAACTCCCCACAGCTCTGCTGCAGAAATCCTGTTTAGTTTTGGGAAAGAACATGCTTTCACAGAGAGCAGAAAAGAGTCCTCTGGGTCCCCCATCTGAAGACCATGTGGTACGTAAGGCATGTCTTTGTTTTACGTGATTCAAGGTTAACATGTGTGATCAAAACCTGGTGGTGAACTGGATGAACACAAGATGGTTTTGAGTTTTTGAACCCATCAAATCCTGAAGCAGTAGCTACAGAAGAGATGAGAATTACCACTATGACATTAATGCCAAAGTCCAATGCAAATAATTTAATTGTCACGGCTGACATATTTATTAGACACACCCAGCTTATGTGGGTTCATGATGCAGTTACTTGAGGCAGAAATTAAAGATGGGTGAGATTTGCTAGTCCAAAGGTATCCTTCTCCTTTGCAGTGCCAGATTCTTGCAGTGTTCTGATTCCTCCATTCCTCCTCCACCTCGCCTCCTGAAGGAGCCACAAGTGATACTTGCAGTCAAAGTGATGTTGACAACATTTTTTTTTTGCTCTGGAAAAAAAGCTATCTTGGCATTCCTGGCCTTCCAGTTCATACTGACCCTACCAGCTTGTGGCCAGACCAAAAGAAAACTGCTATAGCCTGTTGTGCTAGGACTATCAGAAACGCAGGTCAGGTAACGGGACTGTAATTCCGTGGGGCTCGCCAAGAAGGAAACATGCCAATGTAATTATAGAGGTAATTATAGCACCGTAGTCACCGCCCACAGAGCACGACTCTGCAGAGTACAGTGATTCCAGAATCAGAGTCCAAACAATATAATGCTCTGAAATTGCCCTACCTGCCAGTCCTGGCTCTCAGTTGGATTGACCTGGGACTGGCAGCAGATCTGCCTCTCCTGGGAATGGCTGTGCAGAAACCAGCAAACACACACTGAATGGGGGCTTTGCCTGCCTCTCTCGTGCTTTTTCCCCACTGATTCACTTCAGCCAATGGCTGATGCTGAAGTTAAGGGTCAGATCTTGTTTCCATGTTGAACCCAACAAATTAATGCAATTCTGCATTACAGGACAGGTAAGAGAAGTGAGACAGAAAAGATATCTGCAGTCCAATCTTGGGCTTTCATTGGCCTTTCATAACCACATTTCACTTTGTATGTGTGGATGGTCTTCCTGCTGTTTTGGGAGTTTTCAGGCAGATCAGACAAGAGCTAACCCATAGGTGCAACTGTTCCCATGGCCTAAATGCAACTGCTTGGTGGGACCTCTTTTCTCACTCTTAAGGGATCTGGGCAGATGCTCTGACACACAGCACAGCCTGTAAGCCATGTTGGCTTAGAGATACTTGCATCCATGACCTACATGACACAGTTTATGTGTTTGTATTCATCCTGTGCAATAATGAGTACTGTGAGTTGAAATTCACATTAAAAAAAGAACCCCACACTTTTCATTAAACAATTAATTGTCAAGCCCAGACAAGTGAGACTAAAAATATTCCCCAGTTATGAGCTGGACTTGCAGAAAGTGTGTAGAAAAACCAGGGCTCAATGTAGTGATCAGAGTCATGGAGTTGTGGTCCTGCTCCAGCTGCCAATACTGGAATGGGCAACTTAAAATACAGATTAAGGTCCTGCTGCTGTCATGGAACCGACTAATCCACTGGGACCAGTTGGATGCAGGAACCTGCTTGAGGCCTTCTTTTGGCAGGGCTAATGCTGACATCTATTTTCAAATCAACCTTTAGTTTTTATTCAGCACCATGTCACTTGCAGTAACTTGCCACTTATGATGTGCATGTTGCCTTCATCACCCATATCTGTATTTATTCTGAGCGCCATTTAATATGTTTTTATTGTGATTAGTTCAGATTAGATTGCGCTTGGGTGGAAGCCTTTTATTTTGCAGTGCTGTGGTAACGGGAGCTCAGTCCTGGTGTTCATACCTTGCCATGTGCTTGCTCCAGGGACATTGTGCACAGCATATCCACAAATGTTCCCGCCTGCTTTTAGCGGAATAGGACGCCAATGAAAACACATTCTTTGAAGAGATAGGTAATTACTTACGACTTTGTCTAATGTTATAGCAGGACCAATAGACTGTTTGAACCAGTTTAGTATTCATAATAATACATGGTTCAGAGCTGACTAAAAGGCTATAATTCTTTTGAGGGGTTCCACTGACATAATAAACCACCAGAGCTCAGCTAGTCAGCAGAAAGCTGGGATGGGATTATAGCTGGGCTCATCAGCGTGGGACCATACATGGTAGTTTCTCATGTCTGCGAAGGGATTATTTCAGAAGTTTGTTGTTTTTTTCCTCCTTATTCTAAATTACTCAAAATGGAAGAATTGCTGAATGCTGTTTTCTGTGAGGAAAACCCTCAGAGATAGTATTTGCTGTCTTCTCTGTCCTAGTGTAATCAGATTTTGATCTGGAAACATGTCCATGAGTGCAATTCAATTCTTTTACCCTCTAAATAAGCTGTGGTGCCATATGCAGTATATACAACTCTAATTGCCTGTCTGACTGGTGCATGGATGTTGCTTCATGCAGTCATTCTCCCACTTGCTTAAGAGTTTTGCCCATCTATGGACCTAGACTGGACCTCATATTTATTGAAATATATTCTGCATATGGGTTTTGCAGGTCCTTTCCTGGGGCTATTTCAGCTGCACCCATTTTCATAGCCAGTAGTGGGTTCCATAGTGCCAAATATGCTTTGATTTTTGGTTGATGTCATATTGCATTTAGAAGTAGCTAGGGAGCATTTCAAAATAGAGATCTGTTTATATAAATATTTATATGTAATTTTTTGATAGCCTCAGGAAACCAAGTCAATGACTGAGGAAATAAATAGGCATGGAAAAAATCATAAGGGTATTGTTTATGAATATAGTCAGATGATAATAACAAGCAGAACGAATCCATTGGAGAGGCAGAATTGACATGATGGATGCTAGCTCTAATACCATGTACTGAACTTTCAGTACATCTTGTTTCAGACTTTGTATTTCTTAAAAATCCACAGGAATAAATTACTGTGTGGGTAAGAGGTTCAGACAGGGCTGACTTGAGGCTGGAATGTGCAGAACAAGACCACAGACAGGGTGCCCGTGGTCTTCTGCTGCCTCCTGGGACTCCTCTTTGGCTGTTCACATCTCTATGTTTAGTCAAGTGTCTGTTCTGATAGCTGATGGTACTCTGACCGAGCTAAGTGCTGCCTGTGCTTTTGGGTCTTCTTTCAGCAGCAGCTTTTCTGGGCGCCCTGAGAATGTCTGCTGAGATTCATCTGTGCCTGTAATGTCCCCACCAGGAAGGTTGGGGTTGGTTCTCCCCAGTCGCCCGTGACATATGAGGTGTTTCATCCCAAATGGAAAACAGGCCGTCTCTGGCTCGGATGTGGAGCAGACCCCACTCCAGGGGTGCAGAGCAGCCTGGAGGGGAACACAGCTCACCGTGGTGTGTGGGTGGTAACAGGGCTCCATGGCACAACCTGTCTCACCCTTGGCTTGGGGAACATGATGGAGAATGGGCACAGCAGCCTTGACGCTGTGTCTTTTGGGGAAACTGCAGGGCACAGACTTGAGACCAGTAAAAATTGCACTGAGGCCAACCTCAGCTTGGATGGCACTAGGACTGGACTGCCAGGAGGTTTTTCAATAATAACAGCAACCGTCCGAACTAGTGACACAGTAATACTCATTTATATGATTTATGGGAACACTGTATGTAATGATTCCAGCATATACAAGCAGGACTGAACTTCTTTTTAGCCTCCTGAATAGAGGCAGTTGTGTAATACCCACAGGAGCTTAGTACTTGTAGGAATATCCGGCACTGCCTGTGGCTGGAGAAGCTGTTTACATGCATCATTTCAACTGGCCCCATTAGGAGTTTTTGAAAGCAGCAAAGAAATTTCACTGGTGTTGAACCTGGGAGACCAGGTAGCCTGCTATCTACCTTACATTTCCATGTTCATCTGTCCTCTTGAGTAGTGTAGCCAGTCATGGCGATGTTGTTTGTATTTGGGTCTAGATTATCAGTGAGTACAGAGCTTGTATTGTCTTGGCTGGCCCATCATTGTGGGCAGACTGTCTGACTACAGTGGGTTCAGTCCTGAGATCATACCAGCAATTCTTCTTCCACAGCCAGTCTTCCATTATAGGCTGCTGGAACACACTGGGGTATTTCCACATTCTTTTCTGCATCTGTCTAGGAGGGTTATGGAGTTCCCTCAGCATTTCCCTCTGTTTCAGTGTACATATGTGGTGGGGGTTGATGCACTAAGCAGGACAAAATCTTTGGCCTTGTATTTGTGTTTGTTCAGTTCCATCACTGCTGGGTAGGATTTGTTATGTAGGGAAACCATGGGGTACCAACACCATAGCCCCCCTTAGGCAGTACACAGGGAACCCTTGGAGGTGTATATAGTGTCTGTATATAGTGTGTCCATATACATTCCTCACCGTGTGCCTGGAAAGCAGCACTCAGCACAGATGTCCTCAGCTGGCTACAGAGCAGTGAGAATAGATTCCAACCGGTCCTGTGATAGTGTTACAGAAGAACAAGTCAGGGAGTCTGAATTATATTTTCCGTATCTACAGACCTTACAAAAGAGAGGAGAATATGGGTTGGTGATTTGAGATCAGCTTGGTTTTGAGAAAGGATTAATTTTAGGTGATTTTAACTGTCTAAAATGCATTGGATATTCCCTTTTTTTCCAGTAAAAAATCTCTATTATTTAGCTGACATAATAGTTCTGTGCCTCTTCTGTGAAATTTTGAGAAAACCCGTACAATTTCCTGAAGCCTACAAACAGCTCCATCACCTTACTGTGCCGAAGTGTGTCTCCTGAAATAATCAGATGATTAAATCTCCTGCCAGGAGGATATGATTTCTCTCAAATTGATGTCCAGTCCCTGAAAATTTAATCTTTTGTCTCATTAGAATGATCTGGAGTCTATTATTATCCTACCAAAGGTTTCCTCAGTGTTTTAAGGGCAGAAACAACATAACCTAAGTGAGGATGTTTTAATTTCTCAGATCTTGGGTTAGATTGTGGGTCATTCTCTGACATATCTCTTGAACATTTATGGGTTTGAATGACATGCAGTGGACTGGGGTATCACTCTTTTACTTTGATATTTGGATACTGTTTAAGTCTGATGGCACCATATCTAAACTATAAACATATTTCACTCTTGGTGTTCTATCCTGGCTGCTGCTAATTTGTTTGGCAATAAAGGTTTCAATAAACAATGCTTGTGCCCAAGTGTCTCTTGGCATTTCTTACTGCTGCAGTCGGGTCTGCTGAGGGCAGTTTAGGTAGTTGCCTCTGGCTGTGCTCCAGGATGTGATTTTCTCTTTCCCTGACATCTGACCAGTGTGCTGATGACAGAGCTTCTGGAGAGCTCTGTCTGGTTTAGGTGCAGTCTCATTTTGGATGAGGGCTGGGTCCCAGCTTCTTCAGTTCCGGAGAAGGGACTAGCCTTTCATGAGAGCCACATTACGTCCTTTCTCTTCCTTCTGCTGTTGTGTCTGCCAGCCTTTACCTCACTGAGCTATTTCAGAGCCAGCCTCTTCTCTTGTGACACCAGGTACACTGACCTCTGTCCCTCTGACGTGACTTTCCACCAGACACTACTTGACACTACTTGATTATGTCATTCTTCTGCAAAATGTGGTCTTTGGACCAGCATGAACTGGTCCAGCAGGAACAGCTGATTCCCACCAGTCAGCAGAAATGGCACAAACACATGGAAAATCATGAATGGATTTCCTGAACAGGCTTCACCACAATTTGACTCAAAGTGCACATGGGGAGAAGTTCATCTCTGTCACCCTGGAGGAACAGTGGGGAAACCATAAGTTGCCCCCAGAGTAAGAACTTGTACTTATTCCCATCCACTGGAAATGTCCGGGAGAAAACTTAGCACAGTTAACAGAGATGAACCCCCATCCAAAACAACACCTTTCTCAGTTAATTTAACTGTAATTCACAGTGGTAAAACAACAGGTAGCTGAGGTGGAGGTCACTCAGAGCCCCACAGCACTAGAGACAGTGATAATTTTACCTACATATATATATATATAAAATATATTATTATATAAACATGAACTTCACTAAGAGCTGGATTTCTCCTTATGTGGCTGATAATTATAGTTTATTTACTTCTTGCAGTTCCCATGTAGTTCAGCCATGCACGTTTTCTGTGGGCCACAGCTATTTCTGATCAACAACATGGTTTTCAGGCTGTCACTGTCGTACCTTTGATGGCAGATGAGTGACCAGCATTTTGTCTGGGCTTTGGGGACAGTTGCTGATGGTCACTCTCCTGCTTCAGCAGCTTCTAGTTTTCCCTGTATGGTTTCCCCACACTTGAACAATCCTGCCACTGGTGACCTTTGCCTCTGTACTGCCTAGAAATGGCATCTGGCCCCAAACCCGTGTGGGAACCAGACGGTCTCCTCTGAGCTGTGGGACACCTACCACAAGCTTGCACTTGGCCCTCCTCCAGTTTTTAGCCAGTTCACTAACAATCCTTTTTGGAAGGGTTTTATTCTACACAGATGATAGGAATGGAAATTATATACAGATGGGAATTAACAGCCGGTGCTTTAACAAGACCCCTATTTCTGCTTCCCTGGGGGAATCTGGCTAATTTATGTTCATTCTGTACCTTCATTTTCTTCACCAATGTAGATTTTGAAGTTCCTTTGGTCAGTTGTTTATGACCTGAGTTTGCACAAAAGCTTTTTTTAATGGAGCCCTTGTAAGAACAGGCATCTTTTCCCATTAGGAGTTTTGCATTCTGCTCAATACAAGCTGCTTCCCAAATCCACTGCTGGGCTAAAGTGCTCCATCAGAACGTACCAAACCAGTCTCCTCATTGCACGTTGTGTGCCAGGTCCATCTCCTCCCTCTGTCTGGCATTTCAAGCAGTTTTCGCTGTAGCTGTCTGCAAAATTTGAATCCATGCAGGGAACAGAGGAACAATATTTTACTAATAGCTATTGCTAAAGCATTTTGGTATAAGGACCTAAAATCCTTCATGAATATTGCAGTTGCTTCTCAACAGGCCTCTAATCCTCACAGCCCCCATCTGCTGTGCTTTTTCAGACTTCAGTTCATCTGCTCCCTCCTGCACGTCTTCACCAGTGGAATAACTTTTTCCTAGCTGAAAGCCTTTGCCAGCTGTGCTAATACTTGCTTATAAACTTGCTTACAGAGATTTCACAATTCCAGCAGGCAGGACTTTACTCTTAGCCCCTGCTTAAAGTGCAGGCTGAAATCCTGAACTTGGCCCTTTCTGAGAAGCAATTTCTTTCTCTCTGCAGACACGCTGCAGGGAATGTTCATTCCCCAATTCCCTGTGTCAGTCAGTCTTCTATGAATTGCAGCTAAAAAAAAAAAAAGGTAGATTGTGTTCTTTGCAGTGACATAAAAAGAAGTTCCTCACAACATATTTCCACCTTATTAAAAGAGATAATTTTTGTAGTGATTTAAATCTTGGGGTTAAGGGTATTATGTTGGGCAAAGTTTGATAAAGGTTGCTGGTGTTATTCAGCTGATCCTGATGGATCATCACCTACTAAGTAGCCTTTTACCTGTTTATCATTTTTCTCCACCATTTTCCTTTGAAGGCTCTGAGACAAGAGACTGGCAACACCCTTTGGGTAGTGCTTGCACAAGCTGTATTCTCAGGGCAACTCAGAATCCCAGAATGGTTTGGGTTGGAAAGGACCTTAATGATCGTCTCATTCCAACATCCTACCATGGGCAGGGACACCTTCCACTAGACCAGGTTGCTCTGGGATCCATCCAACCTGGCCTTGGACACTTCCAGGGATGGTACATCTACAAGTTCTCTGGACAACCCATGCCAGGGGCTCACCACCCTCAGAGAGAAAAATGCCTTCCTAACATGCAATCTAAACCTAGTCTCTTGTCAGTTTGAATCCATTCCTCCGTATCCTGTCACTCCAGGCACTTGTAAATAGCCTTTCTCCATCTTTCTTGCAGGCTCCCTTCAGGTACCAGAAGGCCACAATTAGGTCACCCTGGAGCATTTTTTTCCAGGCTGGACAATCCGAATTCTCTCAGCATTTCCTCACAGGAGATTAATGAAGTGCTGTTAAGAACTGAATCAGGCCCAAAACAAAGAACTCTGTCGGAAACAGATGCAACACAGCAACCATCTGCTGAGGAGAGTGCGCTGGAGAGAGGAAGCACGTTCCTGCTGACACCTGCTTCTTGGACAGCCCCCTGAAGCCCGGGCAGTGCAGAAGAGGATGTGCCACAGCCTCCCCGGGAGCAGGGCTGACTCTGGTGCAGCATCTGCGAGAGCAGCACAGCCACAGGAAACCCAAACTCAGCTGTCCACCTGCTGCTCCACCTGCACGGCTCCTGCCTCTGCCAAGATCTCATGTGGGGGACGGAGAGCAGGGAACTCCCTGCTGGGCTGCCCATGGAGCAGGCTTGTCCCTGCAGCTTCTGCAGATGTGCGAAACCACGAAGTCATGGATAGCAGCAAATGTCGGGGGTTAGGGAGGTGGAAGAGTAGAAAGGAAGGAAGAGAGGTTTCATTCAGTCCTCCGTGACACCTATTGTCTGTTCTCTCTCTGCCTTTTCAGCCTTGGGCTAATATTTTTCCATATTAATAAGAAAATGTATAGGTTTGCTTCTGCTGTTACAGCTGTGAATGTACAAAAATGGAAAATTATCTTGAATTTAGGCTCTTACTTTTGTCTCTGTGAGCTTATTTCCAGGCTCAGGGTCTCTTGCCCACTCAGTCATTTGGATTTGCAGCCTAGCAGGAATCAGTGCCAAGAAATCAGTGCCATAATGAGTAATAGAAAATCTTTCTCTCTATTTCATAGGGTTTTTTAACTTTTTATTTTAACCCAGGAGTTCTGGTGTTTCTGTGCACCATTTGCACAGGGATTTTGTTGTTTGAAGCTTGATTTGTCAGGGGAGATAGTGATTATTGCTGTGTTAGTATTGTGACTGTAAAGGAACAGTATGTTTTCATCTGTGATGTTCCTTTCCTGAGCAGATCAATCTCAATGAACTCTTACTCAGCAAATTATATGGGTTTTACTAAACATTTGCTCAGAAAATATATTCTGTGGTTAGATACACTGGTATGTTCCCTGAGATGACCACACTGCAATAGTACAGTCAGAGCTGCCCTGGGATTTAGGGTTGTGGGGTTGATTGTAAAGCCAGGGCTTCTTGCTTATTTATTTAAAAAAAATTGGTAAAACATAAGGGTAAAAATCAAATCACGCTTTAAAAAGTATATGAAATTTAAAAAGAAAACACAAAAGTTGTTTATATTTTAGTTCTGTGAACTTTGACAATATCCTTTTGAGCACCCTACGCCAAAAAAACAAACCCCAGTGATTCTCAGGCTGTTTAAAAAAGCTGGAGACAGAGAGCCAGTCCTTCCTGAGGCTCTGCCAAAGCCTCAAGTAGAGGCAGACGCTGATGTCAGAAGAGGGCTGCTGTGATTGTCTTGTTTCCTACGTGATTGACAATACGTATGACACCATCCCTGTGCCCAGTACAACTCTGTTGGAGTTTTCCATTGGCTTTGGTGAGAACTGGCCTAAGTCCTACATTTGTCTAATGTGTTAATGTGTTAACTGTGTCAAAAACTTTGCGACACCCTTGCCTATTGTACAGCTGATGATCTATGGGATGATAACTGTATCTGAGTAGGACAGACGACCACAGGAATTTCTGTCAATGTCTGTTGCGTTGTTATTAAAGACAGAACTGACTATGGCTCTGACAGTGCAATGTCATTACAACAACAGTAGATTTTCCAGGAAGTTAAATTTTGAGTTGCCATTTAATCACCAATCCAATAAAGTGTTGTTTGACTGAACAGAGAACATTTTGCCTTTAACTGGATGGTTGTTATTTTTAAGCATCATATCATTTGCTCTTATTATTTTTGGTCAAGAATGAAAAGCAAGTCTCTGGTTTGTCTTCAAGCTTTACATAAAGAACATCATAGCAGAAAGTAAGGGAGGAAAGCCCAACATATCTTCCCGGACATCACTGTCATCAAGGGGTTCATTGTTAAGGGTCATGTGTGTATAGCTGGATGGCTTGAACATTTAATTTGCAGTTGTAGTATTTAATGGGTATTACATAATGAGTTTGTACAGCAGTTACATCTGCAGGGTATTTCTTATTAGTTCTAGAACATTATTAGGGCAAACAGTCCTCCTAAGTTCAAAATGAAGCAATGCTCCACACTTCAGCTTTGTTGGTCAAGCCTGGGACTCGTGCCTTTTCCTTTCTCAGTACAAAACAAAGCCGTGTGTTTTTTTTGTGAACTTTCACTGCTCACATATTTTATTCTGTAAAAGTAGAGATTTTGTGTTTTTAGCAGCTACAGTCTCTCGAAACCCTTGCAGCAACCATGGCTGAACCCCAAGGTCCTTCCTTAGGCTTGACTCTGCCTCCTGGTCACACCGAGCTCCAGTTGATTTAAATAGGAGTTTTGTTTGAGGAAGAGGGTGAAATTTGGGATTTAGAGCAGTGTGTTCTGTGAAAGGATGTTCACCCATAACCTATATTGCCTTGGCAGTATTGTTTTATCTCGTATATCTGACACTCTCCCTTTCACTGCTTACGTAAGAAAATAGTTTGTACTGTCAACAAGTCTGTTTAACCTTTAATAATAAAATTAGTAACTTAAACTAAGAGGCCCAAGTCCTGAGGCCCATATTTGGGTAAAGTTTCCATTGAAGCCAATGGTAATTTTGCCAGAGACAGGTCTGGAAAAGCCCTGAATGTTGAACCCACAATTTACCCCAGCAAGCTTTTTCAGTAGCCTCTGTTTCTGCTCTACAAACAGCAACTGGGACTACAGTGGCAGGGACAGGAAACGTTACAGAACCTTCCTGTACTTCTCATTTAATGACTTTATTGGACGAGACGTCTGATGATACCAGGTTTTTCTAATTCTCATTTTTATAAGCTATCTAATGTGTGGAAACGTCAGTTCTGGGCATATGTTCCTGTCCCTGGAGTCTTGTTCAGACATTAGAAGAACATTTTCTGACTCAAAAGATAAACACTTCTGCTGGAGTTCAGGGACGGAAATTGTTTTCATCGCAGCAGGTGTTGCACATTAGTTCTACTAGAACTAAAACCCTAAGCTGGGCTTTAAGCGAGATGCATAATCAAGCTCTTACATCATTGTGAGATGTACCGTACTTGAACCTTTTGCTTGCTGAGACTGTATTTCCTCCAAGAAACATCCTGTTTTGCAATTCTCCCAAATTCCCCATGTGCCATACAGCATTAGGGATTTCATCACCTCCTGGGCACACAGGCTATGCTTTCTGCAGAAGACCCATAGGGAGGGAGAGACAGACAGCCAGACAAGTCAGAGTTTTCCATATTTCCTGATGGGACCATGTGATCCATGAAAGATGGCTTTATTTTTATTCCCCCCTCCCCTTCACTTCATGCTGTTTCCATTCTAGACCTGAGTCTGCCTTGCAGGCTGCTGATTGCATCATGTCGAGGAAATGATCGTACACTCCTCAGTCCTGTTCCATTGTTTCAGGTCCCATCGTGCTTTTAGTGGCCTTGGCTGCTTTATCTTTGTCCTTTACTATGCTGTAACATTTGAGAACACAATATATTTCTTCATAGTTTTTTCACTTCACATCTTCAGCCCAAATAGTTGGTTATATCTTTCAGACCTAATTTGACTCACCTGAATTCAATAGGGCTTGTTAGTCTGGGTTTATAAAGAGGTTTGCCAGACCTCAGAGGGTTCCATCAGGCCCTGATGGCCCTGAGTGGCTCCACCTGGGCACCCACTGGGGTACCCACCCACTCCCAGTGTGCTCACTGGTCCTGAGCTGCATTTAGGCTCAGTCCCTGGTGGTGTGAAGCTGTTGTACTTAGCCTTGTGCCTGGACCTTCTCACTTTGTTTGGATTTGCCTGAGTCCCTGGCGTCTGTCCACCTTTGGTTGTGGCTACTAGACCTGCTGACCTCTTGCCCAGGTACTGAGGGGCTGTGTCTTTTCTAGCTGGGGATGTTGCCCTGCTCTCATCCTTGTTCCTGCTTGTCTGTCCCTTGCAAGTTGTCTTTTTCTATCTCCTCTCTGGCTGTGGGAATTAGAATGAGGGCTTCAGTTGCTGCAAATGCTTTCAAGAGTGGTTTGCTCTAAGAGCTGCTCATTCTTTACTTTTTGTACAGCTGACCTTGGTCATGTTTTGAAACCTGTTTACAGCTCTGCTGCACTTTCACAGGTTGTGCCACAACTGCAGTGCTCACTGTTGAGCAAAGATGTTCCACTTTTTAAATTTTGCAGTCAATTGGTTTTGTTTATCTAATGCACAGAGAAAAGTGGGCTGGATTCTTCTTTTTCTTAGGCATATACTTTTGCTTGTGTATTTGCTTTTTTTCCTTATAGCGAGAAAAGGTATAATCATAGAATCATTCAGGTTGGAAAAGTTCTGATCATTGAGTCCAAGCTGTGGTTGATCACCACTTTGAAAACTAAACCAGAGCACAGTCATTCCTTGAACACCTCCAGGGATGGAGCCTCCACCACCTCCCTGGGCAGCCCCTGCCAATGTCTGACAACCCTTGTGAGGAAATTCTTCTTGATGTCCAACCTGCACCTCCCTTGGCACAGCTTGAGGCCATTTTCTCTTCTTCCATCACTTGTTCTCTGGGAGCAGAGCCTGACCCACCCCCCTTTCCCCAGGCAGGGAGTTGCAGAGAGTGAGAAGGTTCCCCCTGAGCCTCCTTTTCTCCAGGCTGAGCCCCCCCAGCTCCCTCAGATGCTCCTCACAGGACTGACTCTCCAGACCCTTCCCCAGCTCTGTTCCCTTCCCTGGACACGCTCCATTCCCTCAATGTTATTCTTGCATTGAGGGGCCTAGAACTGGACACAACACTCGAGGTGCCCCAGCAGTGCTCAGCACAGAGGGACAATCACTGCCCTGGTCTTGCTGGCCACACTGTTTTTGATACAGAATAATAGAGAGACTAATTCACTGGATTATCATGGCTTAGTCACCTAGAGAAATGTAGTTAAAATAGCACTGACTCTGCAGAGTTGTAAAGAAAAGATTACCCCTGAATTTTCTTGGTGAAGCTCATCAGGGCTGTCATCATCTTTTGGAGCTAATGTGCCTTATGACCCAGCAGGTGTGTGCAGGGTAAAGAGGAGCAAAGAAAGAAAGATCATAGCATGGTCATCCTAAATGAATGTCCTTTTAGTGTTACAGCAGGATGAACCTGTCCGGGAGCAGCACTTTTCCCTCATCCCACTAGAGGGTGGGTGCTGGTTGGACAAGCCAGGCTTTGGCTGGAGCTCTGCCTGCTTGGCAAGGGCACAGTGGGAGCGTGAGCATTAATTTATCACCTAACGAGGGTGGTGAGGCTGCCAAAATTGGCAGTTGGTACTTCAGAAAATATTCAGCTTGAGGATGGCCGCAGACGTTTTCCCTCTCTGCTTCAGTCTTGGTAATCAGGAGATGTTCTGAGTATTAATAATATATAAATTGAGTGAGCCAAATGTTTTTTATTTTTAGTTGCTTAAACCAAAAGTGACTATACTGTGTTTCTAAATTAGTTTGAAAGTTCTTCATGCTGGCATGTTCTACTAGGCACAGCATTTAAAATGTACTTGTTTCAGAGATAGGAAAAATAGAAGATATAATAGATCAGATTGTGTCCTCTTTTGTTTTAATATTTGCAAAAACATTCATTTTGTGACATACAAATAATAGTCCCCTGATCATAATCTCCACTAGAAATCAAGCATGGTTTGTACTTAAAACAAATCTCAGTTTAGAAATTATATGATTCATTGTATAGCCATCAGGATCATCTCATCAACTTTTTTGGACTCTGCTTCAGATTCAACAGGCCACAAAATATTGCTTCAGGTTTTTAATTTTTTTAATTTTTCACCTGATCTATTTGTTTGCATTGTAGGCACTGAAAATGCAGTCTTGGTTTAGGATTGAGCTACATAATTTTGTAGCTGAGGTATATAAAGCATATCCAAGATAAGATAGGAAGTTAGAAAAGAATAAAACTTTATAAATTTTGGGGGGAGAGAATTTATGTAAAAAGAGATGGAATAGATCCACATTAATTTGGCATTGAATAGGCAAGGAAATGGATTAGAGCTCTGTGAAATGGAGAAAGGTTCAATTAATAATCCTATGGAACTCTTTCTTCTGTAAGAGAAGATATTAATATAGGTAAGAATAGTAATACCACTTTTTGACATAAAGTTGAATTCATTTGTAAAGTCAAAAACTTGATCTTAAGAAGAGGATGTTCAGTTATATTAATCAAGCTAAAATAAAGAGAAAAGGAGAAAGGACAACCCTTTGACTTTGACATATGTTTCTTTATGACAGCCCCTGACAGTCTTTCATATCTGGGATAACATATTGCACAGTTGTGTGTAACAGTGGAGTTTTTCCCTGGGTCAAGGGCAGAGTATTGCACAACCAACCCAGGTGCTTTGCAGGCTTCGTGGATCCCTTATTAATCTTCTGTTCCAGCATCAATGTTGGCCCCTGCTGGAGACAGGAGACAAGGAAAAGATGGATCACTGAGTCTGTCCTGGCGTGATAGTTCCTGTATTTTGTTCCATAGAAAGGGTTGTGATCAACAAAAGCATTGCCAGCGTAGGTCACTTGCCAGTTCGTGAGCAATGGGATTGCTTCGCTGGTTTGTGCAGCCCTGGTTGTTTTTGCTGTTATTGAAATGTGACATTGGCTGACAGCTCTGTGGGATCTCACATATGGAGGCTCTGCTCCACAGGGATGGGAGAAACTGGACAAATTGTAGAGGGTTTTCACATATGGGGCCAATTCATGCCTGATGAACCCCTGTGGAAGCTGTTGGCACTGCACCAGCCAAGAGGCTGACCCGTCATATCCACTGATTCATTGTGGTTCTGTTTGTCATGGTTAAAGCACTCGAAGTTTTCCCCCTAATGGGGGACCATGCTGAGTTTCAGCGTGTACTACTCTGCTGCCTGCCTGTTTCCGTTTTTGCTGGATCTTCTGGAGTTGTTTGTGTTTGTTTAACAGTGCACTAAGCTGGTGGTTGAAGCGGCAAATGTGGTTTAGTTGGATTATAAAAACATTTGACATTCTTTGTCACCTTCTTAAATGTGTGACGTGAATGGGTATGAGAACGGGCAATGTGGATAAAGAGGAATCAGATGATAGAAATGAAACTGGAGTGGTGGAAAGCAGAGGAGATGGGAACACCATGGGGATTTATTCAAGGATGGTCTCAATTCAGCCTGTGTCCAAGTGACTTGGAAAAAGGCAGCACTGCTGCAGCAGGGATACACGTCTGCAGAACATGGTACCCTATGAAAATGACCAGGGATAGAAGGGAAAGGAACACAGTGGGATTTGTGGAATGCAGAAAAGGATTTCCAGATCTTTCAGTTGGGTTGAAAGATCTGTATGTGAGTGAGGGGTGGGGGGGAACCCTAGTCTATAGGGCTAGACCTCTGTGCTGTGCATGATTAAATGTAGCCTCGTGGACTTGATGGGCCATACTTTCAGTGTGTTAGAGGAGCTGATGAGGGCATGGGTGTGAAGATACAACTGTTGTGCTGTTCTCCAACAATTTATGGCCATGGTTTAGAAAGCAAAGGAGTGAAGATGTTGGTGTGAGTGACTTAGTCAAAACAAGCTCAAGTCCATTGTTATAAGCAGGCTCTCAGGGCATAATATGGGGCTTGTTTCCACTGCTTGCAGTGTGTTAGGGAGGAAGGGACTAGAAGAGGGAAAAGTAAAACTCTGTGAAAAACATAAATGTGAAGCTTGAGAAGAGTAGCAGGGCCATAGGCCGTCAAGGAGAAAACCAGAGAGGCATTGCATGTAAATCATGTAAGATGCTCCAGAACGGGCCGAAAGGGTAAATAATAATCTGACAACTGAAAGAGTTGTGTGGGTTATTTTTTCTCTTTTTAAAGAGAGCTCACAGTAAAGCAGCCAACTAGGAATCCCAGTGGAGACAGCCTGAGAAGTAATGCGGGCAGTTGAAGGAGAGGGTGTCTCGGGGTGGTGGAGAGAATTTGAAACACCTTTCTTTGTAGGCAGTGGAGATGTGCAAAATAATGAGTCCCATCCCTGGTTTCACCGTATTTCTGAGCACTTGTTTTGGTTGTTTTATGTGCTGTGGACTTTGGGAAGTGGGAGCAGCAGATTACAAAAAGGGACTGACTGTCCCTAAGCCATCACCATCTAGTGTTTGGCTTGGAGCAGTGTCTTCTCCCAATCTTTACTAATTGGACAGGGAGAAACATGAAGATATGTTAAGCAGATCACATAATCTGTCCAGTGAAGTGCTATGGTGGTTAGGGTATCCATTCTTTTGTGTAAAACTGCTTACATTTTAGCAAATTGTAGTCAATAGCAGTCAATTGCTCTCTCCAGATGCTTAAGCTCACATATAAATTTTGAATCATATAATCACAGAATGATTTGGGTTGGAAGGGACCTCAGACATAATCTTGTTCCAACCTCCAGCAGGGACACCTTCCACTATCCCAGGTTGCTCCAAGCCCCATCCAACTCTGGACACTCCCAGGGATGGAGCAGCCACAGCTTCCCTGGGTAACCTGTGCCAGGCCCTCACCACCCTCACAGGGAAGACTTTTTTGCTCATATCCCATCTAAACCTACTGTCAGTGTGAAGCCATTGCCCCTTGTCCTGTCACTCCAGGCCCTTGTAAATAGTCTCTCTCCATCTTTCTTGCAGGCTCCCTTCAGGTACTGGAAGGCCACAATTAGGTCACCCCAAACTCTTCTCCAGGCTGAAAAGAGCCTGGATTTTTTTAATTTTAAGTCAAATTGATTTTTTTTTGCCTTTGGCCAATTTTTTAGCCCTGATATTGTGTACAGATGAGCACAGCAGGCCATGGAGAAAAGCAGTTGTGATCATGCAGAGTCTTGCAGTTCCAGAATAAACCTGACTTTCATATGCTTTCTGAAGACAAGGAAAGCTTGTTGATGTTGTATGTGAAAGCCATGAAAACACTGCCTTCTTTAGTGCAACTTTATTCTGTGTAATTTGGTGGAGGAATTTTGACAGGTGTTTGCTCTTGGTCCTGTTTGAGACAGGGGTTGCTGAGGTTTAAGTTTGAAATCGGAGAGGTACGAGGGTGAGCCGGGGGTGGCATCCAAGAGGGGTTAGTCAGGTTTGTAGGTGGGCCATGAGGGAAACCAAGAGCCAGGACAAGAGAGGGAGGACAGAGCTGTGAGATGCAGGTAAATGGAAGACAGAGATGAAAATAGGCTAAAACTGAGGGTAAGAAAGGTTCAGAGTCAAGGCTGTGGGTCACTCTTAGAGACAGGAGGCTGAAGGTGATTGATATTAAGCTATTCAATATTAACATCCTTTTCTTCAGAGTTGTGCTGACACATATCTTATTTTGTCCTCACTTTGCCACTGTATTTGAGAGCATATTCACTCAATGTGCAAGCTGGGCATAATAAAAGTAATAAAATTAAAAAAAGATTTGTGTTATTGCCTTCCCCATCTTGCTTGTGTAATCTGCCTGCAGAATCTCTAAACAATCTTCTCTCAATCTGGAGGTAGTTTTGGTTTCACATATATGGTTTTTGACAGGCCACCTCCATCAGCCACTATGTGTTGGAGCTGTAAAAATAAGAAAAATAATAATTTTGCTCCCTGAAAGCCAAATCAAACCACAGTACACATCTGACAGCTGTCCAGGCAACTGAAAACAATCAGTCATAAAATGCCTTTAAATCAACAAAGAGAGAACCAACAAAATATCAAGTGAGATTAATCACTGTCAGTTGTTCCAAGATTTTATATCAAAGGGGCAGGAGGAGGAATTAGTCTTGCAGACTTTATACCCCCCTCTTTTTTTTCTTAAAGTGCAACAGTTATCCAAGTCAGTAAAAATGAGGTAATTATATTGCAAAATTCCTTGGATGAGAATGAGACTTAGTTCTAAAATCTGAAGCTACATTTACCCACAGCAGAAAATTGCTGGAAATTGGGTGAATAGCAGCTTGCATGTTTATTTTTCCTAGAAGAAAACAATTGACTCTTCAGAACTCATTTTGAAGTGACTGAAAACAGATGGCAGTGGAGATGATTTGCTACCCAGAAGCATCAGGGTGGTTATGGATTCCTGGGTGCTTGTGTTGTGTTTGTCTGCCTTAGGCTTAAACAAATAGAAACTGGACTGGGAAGCAAAAGGGGCTTTTCAGGAGTTCTCAATCATTGATCCTGAGAGAATGGGAATGCAGCTATGTTCTTTCTTCTGCTGTGATTATTAATTATTGTTGTGTGCTAGGGGCTAGACAGAGCTGACCTGGCCTTCCCCAAATTGTGCAAAATTTGTATTTAAGCTCTTGTAGCAGGAGGAAAAAGGTGTGCAAAATTTCCAGACAGAAGCTTGGTAAAGAGGGGACTCCCCAGTTTTGTTCATGGGGTTGGTTCAGAGGCAGATCCTCCTGGTAACTCCATGACAAAGTTAATTTGTACTGCAGTAAGTACTGGAAGATGTGATTGTAATGCAGTACTGCACCAGTAATGGAAAAAAATCCTCCCTGTAGTCTGTATGCAGGATCTCTGAGTGGATCTCCCAGTGTTTTTTGGGATCCTCTGTGCTAATGGGGTGGAATAAGGAAGACAGATGTGCTATGGAGGTTGGTTTTCTTTATCAGAGTAAAGCTGGTTCTTCAGTGTTTGAATAAAGTACATTTTTCTGTGATGCTTTTTCAGTGTCAATACACCAAGAATTTGAAGTTTTTCTGAGCCAACAAGTAAAGGCATTAAATGGCAGTCATGCTGTTTCTTCTCACCAGAGCATCCAAACCGGCTTACTATTTTTCTATCAGTCAGTGAGAGCAGAGATGTGATCACTCTTTTTCTGTATCCTATATATACACACTGTACATGACATGGGTGTTAAATTTATTTTATGTATTATCTTTGTAGTTTGTATGTTTGTTAGTGCTGCATGATTTTTAGCCGTCTGTCAAGGGCATTGACAAAACCAGGTACTGCTTCAATTAATTGTGCAGCCTGGGGCACCCATGACAATGCTTTTCCTGATCCAGAAAAGTATTTAAGCAGATGTTTCATGATTTCAGGTAGTCACACTGGTTTAACAGTGTCCTGTTTGGACAAGTTCATATGTTTGTGCTTTGGAGGATCAGGGAGCAGGTGCACGTTTTCATGATGCTGTTTCTTACAAATTTACATGATGCTGTGGGGAGATTCCAGAGCAAACTCCTCTTTTCAGGTCAGCCCTGTAGCACAGCAAGCTGTCTGCAATCTGAAGGTGGAACTGTCACTCTTTTCATCCCTGGTTTCAAAGATGAAGATGGTCCAGACCTGATTGCCCATGCTGCAGTCTCTGGATGCTTGCAGGCTTTCAAGTTTTGCTGATACAAGGTTAATTAGTGTAAAATTTGACCCCTTGCTCCTCACTTTCTCTTTCTGAAATCACAGCTAAGCCCTTGCAGCTTTTTATTTACCTTGCATCTTATCTCTCTTTGTTCTCCTCTCCCCAGGAGCCCAGTTCTCTCTTCATGGCTTCAGTCTCTCTCCTTTTCTCTTCTCTTGTTGTCATGCTGAGCCTCTGGAGCTCTTTTTACTGAAGAAAGGCTGAAGTCAAAAGTCCCCATAGCCCAGCTCTGGCATAATCTAATCTGAGTTTAATCCAATTTGTTTTGGCGGAGAGTTTTATAGCTGGGATGTGCAGCCTCAGAAAAGCAAACCTGGTCTGGCTGAACTGTGACATACTCCTGACTTGTTGCATCACAACTGTCTTGGTCCTGGCCAAGAAGGTGTTGTAGGTTAAGGTTTATACATGAACTAAAAATGGGTAGGTGGCCTGTAAAGGGCCTTGCATCAGTCTCCATCAGGGGAAGAAGCTGGGACTGAGCAATTAGAAGCAGAGCAATGTGTGACTTCAAGGGCACTGAGGGAGGAGGTGATTCCTATGCAAGTCAGTGTCCTTGGAGGTTTCTTCTTAGCTCCACTTTCACAAGTGGAATCTCTTAGGAGGGCATCTTGTGGCCCCTGAAGATGCTGGTTGCTTCTCCCTGCCCTCCTCTGAGGGGGTGGAGGGGCATGAGTGTTGGTGGCATCAGTTGGATGGATTGCTGGGTAGCTTAGATGGATTTATGGAAGATCCTTTCTACACAGCATTCTAATAAATCACCTGCTGAAGTAGCTGTTGATTACTGACACGTTTCTTCCCCTTGCACACAATATGACAGGGATGCAGCAGAGCAGTGAGTCTGTGTGACAAAATCTTTGTGGTGTATGGGATGGGTCTGTTTCCATAGCCATTAACAATGCTGAAGTTGGCAAGTTACTTCAAGGAGTCCCAGCACTCCTTTACCTTCCCAAGAGGACTCTGAAGGACTCTTCTTTACTGTGCTCATTTCAGGCTTTGGGGCATTTTGGTGGGAGTGGGAGACTGAAGAGGTAGAGGAGGTGGTATAAAACTGTATGTTGCTGCTTCCTGATAATGCCAGGAACCAGGTTTTTTTCTAAGTCTTTTGACCCAAATGCTGTTCTCTGAACTGCTCAAGGTTGTGGTGAGAATGGAAATGTTTGTCCATAATGCAGTTGGGGCTCATCTCTCAACAAAGAGTTTTTCGGGTGCTTGCTGATTTAGAACAAGGCTAGAGTGCTTTGGATGGGAGAAGTACTCTACCCATGTTTGCTAAGGCATGAAATACTATTCCTTGTGTTAATGTTCCATTTAATAACTGCCTCAGGCCTTCTAGCTAGTCCATTTCAAGGCATTAATTGAACTACTTGGGTGCTTGAGGCCATTAACCTTTGACTGTAGCCCACGCTAGAGGCAAACTAATCACTTAAATGTTCTCCCTGTGCCTTATTGCTTAAGCAACACTGCAGGAATGTGCTACATTGCCTGATAAATCATTCACCATGATATCATCAGAGCTGCTGGGTTGCCATTTAATTCTGGTGGGGTACAGAATGTTACAAACCATGGCAATTAGCATTTGAGGCACTGGAAAACCTGCTTGAGTGATATATGTGCATTTTCAGGAAAAAAAAAGGGAGAACAACAGAAGCAGTGAAGTACAGGTTGGCAGGGGGCTGCATCCTTCCCCTGGGCAGGTGCCTTACCTGTGTGGTAGTTTACTCTTATCTCTGCTGATCTGGACCATCTGTCAGGTCTCTTCTGTCACCGTGTTGGAGTCATGGGCTTTGTGTCGTAATGATGTGTTATAACAGAGGGTAGTGGGATGTAGCTGTGCACATATACAGAAAATCCAGAAGTATCCAGAGAAAACCCACAGTGGAGACAGTTTAGAGTTCTGTATTAGGAAGTTTATTTTCCCCTGTGCTTCCCTTGCTGTCTGGAGTAGTTGTCCGAGGGATGCTAGTTTTGAATATTTTTAGAAGTGACTTTAAGCTGCAAATGTTAGTTGGTTTGCAAGCTTAGATCAAAGCTGTCAGTCTTTCCTGAGATACAACTCATGGTCACTCTTAGGAGAGTTGTCTGAGATGAGCGTTAAGGTTTCCTTGCTGGTACTTTCTGGACTGCTGTAAAGAGCTCTGGTCTGTGAAAGTGCCAGGAAAAGGAATAAAAAATTGCATTGGGAACTAATTCTTTTCCACAGAGTTAAACCAACCAAAGACCCTCCAAAACCATGGGTCTCCTAGTTCTTTTTCAAAGGATTGTGGGGGGGATGAACCTCCTGTCACCCTCATCTGGCTCCTCTGAGCAGCCCCTTTTCCTTTGCTCTCCTGCTGGCTCAGTGCTGAGCTATCTGCTCATCTGTCCCAGCAGTAGCTATTTGGAGGTTCTCAAACGTCCAGAGTTGGGTCTCATCCCAACCCAGTTTTGGTCTTTCATGCAGAGACTATTCTGGGAAGGAAAGGGCTCTCTCTGTCCCAAGCCAGAGGCAGGGACAAGCCCTCAGCATTGATGCATGTTGATTCCAAGAAGCAGCTTTGAACTATTCTTGTGTGAAAAGCTGTCTCTGCTGCCCTGGAGCTGACGAGGGTCTAGAGGGGGACTACAAGTGTGGTAGCCCCCAATTGCCAGTCATAGTACCCAATGAGAGAGACTTTGGTACCAAAAACAATAAGATTGGAATGTTTCCTGTGTCTGTGTCAATGTGACCTTAGAGCAATAGGACTGAAGGGTGGAGTTTCCAAATTGTGTGGCAAGTGGCTCCAGTCCTGAAGGAATCCAAACCCCTCCAGTGTGCTTATGAGCAAAATGAGGAGGAATGTATAGCTACTGGCTTAGTTCTAGGACACTGAAGTCCCTAAATCAAGCCTAAGCTCTTTGCCAGAGCAATGAAAGAGCAGAAATGAGTTTGAGGGAGTGCAAAAGAACATGAGCTCACCCTGGAGGTCCTAAGCTGCCAGGGTTTTCCTGAAAAGGGAGCTGGTTCCATGCAGACAGAATAAAAGGACTCAAATGTCCCCAGTAGGAAAGTTTCTATTATAATAACAAATCCAGATATGCACTTCTTTACTAATGTGAAAATTCTTCTCTTGTTTGAGATCAACTCTTTTAGGGGGGTAAGTGAGGGGAGAAAAAGAAAATAAGTTGTTTGTTAGCAAAATGAAATCCAGACAAATATTTATAGCTACTTTCAAGTGGCTTGTTCTAACATGAGTCGACTATCCTTAATACCTTCCCTTTAGCACCATTAAGCATCTCACTGGCACTCAGAACAAATTTATGAATGTCTTATAAAAGTCAACAAGCCGCAGGAAAAAAATAAATAAAAAAGAGCCTTATGCAAACAGTGCTTCATTGCAAGAACTCAAACAAAGAAGGTCATATTCCTCATTTGCTCACAGAGAGGGAAAGCCAAGAAGACTGATGAATGATGACACAAGACCTGGCTGACTTTAAATCCCCACCTAACAGGAGTTTCTGTAGGTGCTGCCAGGGTGGCCACACTCTTTGCAGGCTGCTCCTCTGCCTCCTGCCACATCTTGCATGTTCCAGTAATTGCTGTTCTCCATCAGAGCACTGGCTTTTGTGTGCCTGCAGACAGGGGTGAACTGCAGGAGTCTGACCTGCAAAGTCACTTGAGAAGCTAAATTCCTGTCCAATGGACTGTGCTGGTCACTGGGTTTGATAAAATTAGGTGAGGGTAACTTGTATTGTTGGAGCCTGTTGATCAAATAGAGGGTTAAGTATCAGAACAGGGGCATTGATGGTAAATCAGTTGGTCAAATGTGACTCTGCTTGAGATGGGAGATACGTGTGACCTAAAGTAATATTCCAATGGGATTAGGCTGTCATGTTAACTTTCTCAGCAGCTTTTCAAGAGTTGATATAAAAGGTTTTGGTAGTTGTAGGTGCTGGTTCCCTATTCTGTTTAAGTACTGTTATACAGAATGACAATTAATTAGGAGCTTGATGCAATCAATGAGTCTTTTTATCAATTCTAGAAAGCTCCAAAGCCAGAAAGGTAATTTCACCATGAAAATGACATTCTTTCAGTGGTATAGTGAGAGAGGGAGGGTATCTGTGTGGTGGCTCTCTAGAGGTTAAAGCTGGGTTGATCAGGGGCTGTAGTAGGAAGAAGGGTCTCATCCAAGGCACTGAGGTTGTTTGGAGCATTAGTGGGAGTCGAGTTATCCACTGTACTGGAGAGACATTTGGGACTGGGCTCAGGTAGTGGGCTCTTACTGGAGAAGTCTGGCTTTGGGGAAATGTTAAGACCAGTGGAGAGAAGGGATATGCCTAGGAGGATGAGAGATGGGGAAGTGGTTAGTCTGCACAGTGGACTGATAATTCTGGGTCAAATCTGGGAGTGGAGGGGTTTTTTAGTACATAGTGGGGTTTTTGGCTAAACAGTCATTCTAAAGAGAACTCCGTTCTTGTGGCACCTGTGTTGTTGCTGATGAATCACAGAATTGTTCTTCCAGCTCTCAAACCTGCACTGTATTTTCCTTTTCCCAAGCTTCTGAAGTCTGATCAGGCTTGAAACAGAAGAGTTTTGTAGTCTTTTCTGCCCACAATAAGGAAGCATGTGTGTGTAACACAGGTCACACCACTGACAGATTACCAGCAAGCACACTGAAATCAGTGGCAGCTGCAGAAGCAAGTGTCCCACAAGGTGATCAGTGCTACAGAAAAGTTCAACTCTTTAGCCTCCATAGCTGTGGAATACTTTGAAACTGGATAAATGCAGATCTTCATTAGTGTTTGTGACATTCCTATGCCTGAAGTGCCTGGCAAAAGGGCTGCTGCCATCACACATCTGTTTGCTCTCACCTGGTGACTGTGCAGCTGATGCTGAGCAGAGAAGCCAGTTTTAAGGTCCTTCCTACCAGGATCTTGGTGTCTGAGCTCAGAGATGATGGAGCTGTGACAATTGGAGCTCTGGCTGCTCTGATGTGCCTGTGGCATGTTGAGCCCCACAGCTGGATATGTGGAATGTGTCAGCTTGTTTCCCTACTCCAGGACAATGTACACTAAATGACTCTTGCTACTGCTCTCCCTGTTGTTGTTGTCATGCAAGGGATGTTGAGAAGGACTGCTCCTAAATGCAAGATAGAAAGTTGCTGTTCCTTGCTAGGGTTTAATGCTGCCTTCAACTTCAGCAGACTTAAAACTCGGTGGGAGTGGGGGATAATTTGTGTGTGTTCTGATTCATGGAGTGTAATAACCCAGTGGAAAGGAGGCTGTTACATGACATTTGTAATTTTTACATGTTAACTCATTTTCAAGCAAATCTAGAAGACCTATGCCCATGAGAGAGCCTGCAATGTGAGGGGGAGTGGAAAAAGCAACCTTCAAACTTCTCATAATTCAGACAGAAACGGACTAAAGAGAACAAAAACATCAAGTGAGGGATGATGAAAGAGCCTTATGCTTTTGAACAGCTATTTCTAGGGTTAGTCTTCCTGCTTCAGAGTTAGATTTTCTCCTGCTCTGAAACCATGTAAAAGTTAAACAAGAGTATTTGCTGCTCTAAATTGTTATCCAAAATCCCAGTGCTTTTGGCTGCCTGTGGTTTCTCTCTCATGCATGCCTTTTCTTTCAATATTTAAGGTAATTTTCTGCTTTATGGCATGACATAAACTGATAACAAAACACCCAGTTGTTTCTTTAACCACTTATTTTCTTAGAAACATTTTGTCTTGCTGAATTACTGAGTCAGCTGTAATGACCTTGATGTAAACATGTACTTTTGAACTCGTGTGAGGATCAAAGACAAAAGAATGTGAAATAAGGAATGTGAAATAGAGGCTGGAATCTGGAAATGATCCAGGTGAGGCTGGCATCAGTCTTCCATATTTTTTTCATTCATTTTTGTGATGTGAAGCCCAGAGTAAATTGGCTCAGTTCAGAAGTGAAGAAAAGTGACTTTCAGACAGTGGAACAATGGTTGCAGCACTGACATCTCTACTAATTAATCTGCTTTGGTTTTTGCTCTAACATGGCCATCAGCAATGTAAATCATACACAAATGACATGGAGCAAAACGCCTGTCATTTTCTAATGGCTCTTTTGCTTGGATTCTCTGACTAGTCTGAAATCCTAGCCAGGAAAAGTAGTAGATAACACTCAACTGCTGGTTAAGGTATTTGAGAAAGTGTGATTTGTTGTTAAAGTGATCCCTGATTTCTTTAAGAAATGAAGAAAGTGGGAGTTCAACATCACTAGGCTGTGTATGACCTTTTTCCTTTTTTTTTACTGTGATTGACTTTGAGACAAAAGGATCAGCTGTTTATCATTTCTAGAGGAAGCAGCCAAAACTGTGTCTAATAGTCAAGTTAGAACTTTGCTGCACTGCTCTGAAGAAATGAGGGATGAGTTGTGCTGGCAACAGCAGTTTTGCTTTGCAGTTTTTCTGACTGCTGGCACTGGAATTAAGAGGAGGTTTTGTAATCTATTAAAACTGACATTTAGCTTTGCTTAAGGTGACTTAAAATGCTTAAAAACAAATGCTCTGGAAGTTTTATATGCTGCTGAGTGAACTGCAGAGAAATAGAAGTCCTTTTTGGAAGTGGCCTCTGATTTTGTAGATCTCCCCTCTTAAATGTTTGATCTCAAGTCCTTGTGCTGAGCTTGAGAGCATCTGCAGCTTTCCTTGGCTCTAGCTGGAAAAGAAAGGTGACTGTCTGTGAAAACCAGGCCTGCTTTGTCCCTTAGGTTGGACACTCAGGACAAGAAGACACATTTAAGCACCCTGTCTGACATACTTGCTTGTGTTATGAGGGCAGTCAGAACTGAAACAAGTGCAATAACCCGGTTTCCCAGGTCTCCTGTATTTTATCTTGTAACCTGCTCTTCCCTGTTGGTAGGTGGGAGAACAAAAGGCTCTCTGGGGTCAAGGACAAGAATGGTTTTCTCTTTATGAAGTTCCCCATAGCCCCTTTTGATGATGAAATTAATAAAATCCCCATTGTAGCTGTCACACCTCCTTTATAGGTTTCTTAGGTTTCCAGTGAGTAACTGTAAATGTTAAGTATATAAGAAGTTAAATTTCCAGGCTTTTAGTGGCATTAAACAGTAGATAGATTTTTATGGAAACCTGATTCCTCCAGCAGCTGTAAGTTCCTAACAGTAACAAACAAAAATTTACTTTTTTTTCCCAGCCACACAATCTTTAAAATATTAAGTGTTTTTAAAATTTTATTTATACTAGTAGTCATTTTTCCAGCTGTTGAGCCGATCAACACTTTCATTTTCCTTCACTCCCAACCCATCAGATATTTTTACATTTTTATTTTAGTTTTTAACAAGAAGGAAGCTGAGTTGACTTCTTGGTCTTATTCCTAAAAATATATTTCTGAGGGCAATTAAAGGAGTTTGTCACCAGTTCCTGGATTGCACAGAAGTCTTCTCTGATACTGTGGAGCAACATTTTTGCAGGGATAAATATGGGAAAGAGACTGCTGCCATTGTGACATAGCACCGAAATACTTCATATTTATTTGTACATGCCAGCCCAGCTCTGACATCAGTGGCACCAGTGTAGATCTAAATCTTCTTGGGACATTGCAGTCCTGCACGGTGGTGTAATTCTGGGACAGAAAAGGTTCCCAGTAACTTTCCACTTGCCTTGTGGAGACCCTCTGCTCACAAAAACCCTCCTCCCTTGAAGAAGTAGGTTTTTTGCTTGTTTCTTTTGCTTTTGTCAGGAAAGGTGATGTGTCACGTGCTCAGAGTAGGGGAAAAGGACATGCCCAGGGTCCTCCAACTTGTGTTAGACCCAATGCAAAGGGGCTTCTCTCTCCATCCTTGTTGAGGAATACATGGTCTGACAGGGAAGTTTCCTTAACACCTCATGGAGAAAGGTGTCTCTGGTGTGTGTGGAAAAACCTGGAGACTGGCCGGGATCCTGAGAGCTCGAAGGGAAGGGGGATTGGGCATTGCCCATGCTTCAATAGCACCAAATCCTTTAAAACTTTCTTTGCATTGATGTGCCATTTGGAATGGCCCCTGAAACCTTGGCACCACTGGTGTTGCCAGAGGGATTAGATGGGAGGTGGAGAAGTGAGGAGAGACTTGAGGTGGTGGCTGAGTACAGACACTCTTGTGTTTTCTGGTGCTTGGCTGCAGCACTGACAGACCTGTCATCTCCTTGTGAATGTTTTACAGATCTATCTTGATTTTTTTTCTATAAAAACACTTTGCAAAAAGCATTATTTCAATCAGCCCTAAGAGCTCAACATCAGCAACAACTCAAGAGATCACAAGGGGCAGATGAGAAAACCAATGTCTGCAGTTTTGCTAGTAATAGTGGTCCTTTCTAGTTTATAAAAGGAGGTGTATCAGGGAAGTTGCACAATCTGGGAGTTGAATAGAGAATGAAGAGGATTCACAGAAAGAGATAATTCTCCTAAGTGAGAAATAAAACTCCCGAGGAGATGAGTGGCTTGGTGTTTTGAGCACACAGGTTAACAGGAAAAGGGAATCTGACTGACCTGGCTGTGTATGGCCCTTCTCTACTTCGCAGCTCAAGGTTTAGAACATCTGCCTGTCATGGCCAGTGGGGTTTGTGTGACAGGATGAAGCAACACAGAGTCAGTCACAGCCAAGTGACATAACTCCCAGTGCCACCCAGTCCTGCTTGGTGCATTTCAGCTCTGTTATTGCAGAGCAGCTTTAAAAATAAGTTGGCATTCACTGATCCGTATCTGGGTTATCTTTCTCCTTCCATCGCCTTCAAGTTGGTAGTGGGTTCTCGGGCAGCACTCCCGCATTTCCAGGAGAAGGCAATTCCTCACACCCGCTCATGTTAAATGCTTGGGGACCACAGCCCTGCATGTTCTTGCTGTTGTCTAAAGACTGATGTGGGACAAGATCCTGTTCTGCTTTAAGTTGTTCTGGAATCTGGGCCTTTTCCTTGGACTGTAATCCAAGTATTTTTACAAGTCCAGGCTTTTCTTTCAACTCTGCCCTTGAGAGTTGCTAGAGTTTTTTCCCCCTCATGCTTTTGGTTATGAATGTCCCTCCCTAGCCTAGCTTTTGAGGGAGAGAGAAATACACAATAAAAGCTGAAGGATCTTGATGCATATCATAATTTTTTATTCTTTGTAAATGAATAAGTCAGGTTCTCACCTTGGCCTAATATCCAATGTATGTTTCACCAAAGGACAGATCAGCTGACACTCAGAATTCTTGTACAGTGAAGAGGGAACATTAATCACTGTTTTGTTCATGATTGTTTCTCCTCTCCTCCAGTGCCCCAGAAGAACTGTGTTGGCATGAAATATAATCTGCCCATCAAAGCCATTAGACGCAGGCAGGAACTGCTTTAGGTTTCTCAGCCCCAGGAGCTCTTTCCAGAAGTTGTCATATCCCAGGGACTCTTGTTGTAGATGTGACAGCCGTGGAAATGACACAAGGTAGAACAGACACAGTTTAGAAAAACCATCTAAATTTTGGATTTTCCCCACCCATCTTCCAAATGCCCTTTCAGGAGGGGATGTGTTACTTTTTTATTTTTAAGATGAGTTTTGTTGTCTTCCCCTTTTCCCTTAAATGGCAGAATTAAAATATGTTATGTAGTTGGAAAGAGAATTTGCTGTGTCCAGTGTTCCCTTGGGGAGTGACATACCCAGATACACAGAGTGAGTTTTCTGGAAAATTGCACTGTACATCTGGCAAATACAGTTTTAAAAACTGACAGAACTATTGCTACTACACCATATTTGTATTTCAGGTATTTGCAAAATGCAGCTTACTCCTATTTGAAATAGATTTCAGTTGATTTGTGTATTCAGTTGATTTGTGTAAGGAGAAATTCATAACACAACAAGAATACAATGATATTTCCCTTGACTGTACCCTCCCAGCCTGCAACTGAGAAACTTTTTTAACCAGAGATTTATTCTTTTCCCCTTTCTGAGCTCAGTGGCAGCTGTGGGCACTTGGTAATCTCTGAAGCCCAGACTACTATATTTAAGTGTCTAAATATAGGCATAGAGGCCTAGGAGCCCATGGGTACCATTGAAGTGCACTGGAAATTTCCCATTTGCCTTTTTGGGGATTGGATCAGGCCCTATTTCAGGTAACCAGCTTGAAAAAAAAAATTGGATTAAGTGGCTTGTGCAAGATGGTTGAACAAATGGGACAAATGGCTGGCAAGGCTCAGGAGCTCTGGATGCCATTCCTGTACTTTGACTGCCAAATTAAATTCGCTCTTGTATTGAAAGAGCTCGTGCTGGTGAGCAGGAGAGGTGCAAAGGCATCTTAATTGCATCTCCTCAGGGAACAGTGCTGCAGGGGTATTTCTTGCTGTTCTTTACAGCAATGCCTGGAGAGCAGGAGCTCACGGGAGGCTGTAACATGACTTCTGTGTGGTTAGCAAAGTGACTGAGGCAGAACCTCATCTGTTGGTCCATAAAGGATTCGAGATTTTCAGTCTTTCTGTTCATCCTGAAGTGTGCTGAGGTATCTAGTTATATAATTTAGTACCTCTGTTGCAAATGAAGACATTTGGGGGGGGGAGAGAGAAGGCAGAGAATCATCAGAATTGGCTGTAACAGTAAATACATATATTCTGGGAATTTATTCTGTGCAGGCTACAGCTACTGAACTGGTGGCAGGGAGATGAGCCAGCCTAGCACTGAGCTGTGCCTCAAGTATGTGCCAAGGCCAGATGCGTTTCCCTTTGAAGGGAGGGAGAGTTAAACCATTGACTTCACTGCAGTTGGGTTAAGCCTGTAAATAGTTCATAACACTTGCATACTATTAGTTACTCTCATGGCCATATTTAAGCATACTTGATCTCTGGAGGAATTTGACTTTGCATGCAGTCAGACATTCCTCATTTCTCATTAGTCAGGTAAACACTTGTGCAGAGAAGTTGGGTTTGTTGTCTTAACAGGGTTGCTTCTTCCTGAGAGGGTGATGAATGCTCTTTCAGAAACTGCATGAAATAAAACATTTCTGAAGAGAAATCTCTAGTTTGTCTCCCAATGAACTATGGCTGTGACAGCTGAGCAGGGAAGGCTCAGGCCATGCATAGGTTGAAGTCTTTTGTGATGTGGGGCCTTTGGCATCTGCTCTGCATGTCACAAAAGATAAGGACAGCAAGTGGGTGGTTCAACAGCTGGGGTGGGAATGGCAGTGAGCTGTCATCTGATGGCTGTAGCAAAGGACATGAGAGAAGCTTTGGAATACTGTCTGTAACTGTGTGATTTGCTTTTTACTGTATTAAACTTACATAGACTTATAGAATGGTTTGGGATGGAAGAGACCTTAAAGACCATCTTGTCCCACCCCTGTGCCATGGGCAGGGACACCTTCCACTAGAAACCCCATCCAAACTGGCCTTGGACATTTCCAGGGATGTGGCAGCCACAGCTTCCCTGGGTAACCTGTGCCAGGGCCTCACCACCCTCATAGGGCAGAATTTCTTCCTAGTATTTGTTATAATTTGCCCCTGTTTCAGTACAAAGCCATTCATCCTTGTCCTATCACTACAGTCCCTGATGAAGAGTCCCTCTCTGACTTAATCACAGAAGTCAGATACTGGAAGGTGCTGTGAGGTCTCCACACCTCTTCTCCAGCCCCAGCTTTCTCAGCCTGTCTTCATAAACTCCATCTCTTTTTTTTACTTCATCTTTTATTCCCCAGTACAATTGTGTGCTTGTCCTTTCACAATCATAGACAAGGAGACTTCCCTATGGATTTATCATCAAGAAAAGCAATCAGCAGGTGCACTTGGCACATCACACACAAATAAGTGAGCTGCAGTGCTGGTGCTGGAGTACCAGCCAAGCACTGGAAAGCTGGATGCACACAAAAGGAGTGTCAAGACCTGCGGTACTTGTGCCCTGCCTTCCACAGTTGTTGTGGGAATGATCATAAGACTCAGTATTGGGTGGTCCAGCTGGTCCTGAACTGGGAGATGGCTTAGTGTGCTGGACAGGAGCAAGGCTTAGATAAGCAGCTTGGAGACCTCCTTAGTACAACTGTTAATGCTTGCAGTTGAGTTTCATTGCTCAGTGTTTGCCTGCTTTGATCTTTATTTCAACAAGGCCAAGTTCTGTGTCTCAGTCATGCAATGCACTGATGGTCTGTGTTCCTCTTCTAACAGATAAATGAGTTGCATCTTGTCTGATATCTCTGGGCAAATTTCTTGCAGAAGGCACTGGGCAGTCACACCCAGGGCCAGAATTTTCTTGAAAACACCAGGGTTTGGTTTTTTCCCCCAATGCTGTGCATGCACATGCAAAACACAAAGCAATCCATTTTAATCTGAAGTTTCGAAGAACATGGGTTTGGACCTGGATGTGTGGGTATGAAATGAGTCTAAAATTAGACTTACCTAACCTTGCAATTAAGCTTGATATCTAAACATCTGTGAGAATGATCCCCAGGCTTGAAGTTAATGCCTGCTGTGAGCTGGGCTGTTTCCCTGTCTGAGGGTAGTGCTGTATTGTTCTCTTAAGGGCTGTGTGAGTCACATCTTATATGAGTTGTTTTATCATTGTAATTAGTCTACATATTGAAGGGGGGGCGGGGAGGGGAAGGGGCATACAAAAGGACAAAGGCAAAACATATTAGGAGACCTTGTAAACCTGTGAAGATCTCCACAGAATTTTTTTAGTTGAGAAATAAAACATTTCTAACTACTTTTGTCTAGACTACAACAGAAATGTCTTCCCCATATGTCAGTGGTATAATCTACATAATGAACCAAACTTCACAGATGGACTGGCTGACGCAAGGGGCCTTCTTTAATATTGACAATTACTGAGCTATTGCTTCCTTTGTTGCATAACTTAGAAGAGCACTGTAACTCAGGGAGGTGAGATTTTGTTCCAGAATAGTCAGTGGCACAAAACAGCTAGAGGAAGAGAAGGCAGACATTAAAAAGAGAGCCCTCCAACCAAACCCAGCTTTAGAATGTGTGCCCTTTTAAAAACAAATAAACAAACAAACCCCACTCTGATTTCATACTTTACTTTTTGACCAATGTCATTAAGTTAATGGAGTTTTTTTCTCCACACAGTTTATGCAGTGATACAGCTCTTCTGACTGTCTTGGAACTTGTTTGTGCCCTTGGCTTCTGAAGTTTTTAAAAACTTGTTTTAGGTTTTATTACAAATGCTTTTTTTAAACTAAAGGCCTTTTAGGAATGCAGGAAAATATTTGTTTTGAAGTCCAGCTTTCACCTTCGTTGCTTTCCTTGGCCAAAGCTCACCACTTATTCAAATTCACAAAGTTCTAGGACTTCAGACTTTATTTCTGTAACCCTACTTGGTAGGTTAAAGATCAAATCCCTTCTGGATCCTCTGTCTTTCTCCAAAGATGGTTGGTGGTGACATGGTTTTTAAACTCTAGTTTAATCTACTCTCCCAGTTATTGCTGGATCAGAGAAGTAAAGTCAGAGAGGTTGAATTTACTATGACGGTGTGTCCAGGACTTGGAAAAGCTTTGTGGAAAACAAAAGTCTAGTTTGTATGAAAGAGGACATTTTCTTTTGCCATGTTATTGAGATGTGTCATCCCAGCCAAGAACCTGGAAGACATTAAAGTAGATGTGATTGTCACAAACATTGAGGGTTTTATTTTTTTATGAGCCGGCTACACTTTTAGAGAGTATGAGGTGGAACTGCAACCCACAAGTAGGTATGAAGGTGACATTTTGGTTATCCAGCAACAACAGTAATATGCAAGAGTTCTCAGTTCTATGTGTGTGGGGAGAATATAAAATTTTATGTAGTGATGGTTTCCAATATAACGAAAGATATCTCTCTTGGAGTGAAACTCAGACATTCACCCGTCCAAAGCATTTGCCTCAGGCCTCCCCAAACTCACACTCTCCTTTTTTGTTCTTCATAGTTGCCTAATTCCTGGGTCGACAGCATTTATTCTGTCCCACAGGGTATGTCTGCTGTCCAAATGAAGGTGTAATTGCTCCACCTCATGTACCAGCGGTGGCACTGGCAGATGCTGAGTTGCCAAATACATTTGCAGAGTCTTGGGCAACTGTAATGAACCTGAGCTGAAATTCCCCCTGCTGTCATCCTTATTTCTGTGCTAACCAGATCAGTGTTGATGACACTGCTTTGGGGATGTCTGAAAGAGCAATGCTTGTGCTTTGAGTTGCACTGTAAATGCACCTTAGAATTTGCTGCAGCTCAGGTTGAAGCCATACTGCTTTCAGGAATGGGCAAGCATGGAGGATGCGTAGTCCCTTCCCAAAAGATTGTACGTGTCCTCACAGAGAGGTGTTTTTTGTTGATTTGGATGAGCTTTAAGCTGAAGATTCTCACAGGGGTTCCCCTTCCATCTTTGCTTAGACTGTTTTCAGGTGTTGCACTGCATTGTATCTCCCCTCCTGCCTGCTTGCCTGGGACCATGACCTCTGGATGCCTTACTCTCTATTTTAGGCTTATTGCCCTGATATTTTTTGGCACAGAGCCTACAGCCTCTGCTTTGCAGGGTGAACCAAACAGCAGGCTGGCTGAAACAGCTTGCTCAGGGACTCGTGGGCAGCTGGGGTTTGAGCTGAAAATCATGTCCGTGCATCTTAAATCCCAATGAAGTGCTCTGCCCACTGTTGTTCCCCCCCCTGCTTCTAGAGGATCTTACAGAACAAAAAGGTTCTGCTGAAGCTGTAGTTGAAACTCAAGTCTTTAAACCTGGGTGATGGATCCATTGGGGTTTTTTGTTTGGTTTTTTTTCTCTGAGGGCCACTAATACCTTCTTGAACTTGGAAAATGTCATCAGTGTCAAAGGTAATCGCATGCTTCAGGCAGCATTTATGCTTTGATCAATTTGAGGTTTCCTTGGGGAGGGGAGGAGAATGGAGCCCATCCATTTCTAGTCCCATCTCAGATAATCCATGGCAGAAGGAGAGAAATGAGCTCCTGATTTATTATTGGCTGCATGTAACATGATGCAGCTGCTACACAATAGAAAATGTGGTTGCATTTGTTGACTGAATGATTGCTAGTTGAATATCCATTCAGTTTTGTCCTTTTCTGCTCATTCATCATGGGTACACAGGCCATAATTTCCTGTAGCATGCCTTAATTCCAGACTGGCAACTGATTTGCTAAGAGGTGTTAATCTTTGGGATTTTATTGACATTTCTGGGCTCACTAATATATAATAAAAACTCAATATACAGATTATATCAGTTCACTGGAATTTGTTAGAGAATACACATAATGTTAATTTCCCCTTCACTGGATGAATGAGTAGCATTTCCAAAGTTAACAAGGATCCTCCATCTGGGGATTGAGATTCCACAGTGTCTGAGGGCAACTTGTTCCTTTGTTCAAGCTACCCTCAGAGTAAAGCAACTTTTTCTTCTGTTTAAACAAAGTTTCCTGTATTTTAGTTTGCCCATTGCCCCTTGTGCATTCCCTGAATAACACCAAAGATTCTTTGTCTTCTTTTCTGTCCCCATCAGGTATTTACCCACTGAGCACTGTATTCCTGCAGTTATGCAATTTCCTAAGCTCTTCACCATTCATTTAAAAATAGGATTTTTGCTTTCTCAGCCAGAGGCCCATTTAAGTTTTACTGTAAAGGCACAGGAACCAGTGGCATTTGGATTAGAAATGATATGCTGCCCTATGCTCTGCCCTACAGAACATGCTGACAGCTCTCCTCTGTGTGGAGATAGGCATACCTATGGCACCCTGTTGTTATCACACCAGAATATTAAGAAAATAGCTTTTGTTCGACTTGAAAATGTGAACCAAATCCTCAGCATGAGGGAATGTCACCTGGTGTGTTTGCTTTTGTAGCTTGTGCTGAGGCAACAGTCTCACTTACCCCTCCTTTTTGTCTTTGCCCAGTTTTCTGCCCTGTTATAACTCAGTTAGGGACAGAGCAAGTGTTGGCTTCCCTGGCTGGTTAGTGCAGTAGCAATTCTTAAAAAAAAGTAAAAAAAAAAAAATTAACCCTAATTAAGGAGCTGTCCTCATGATTTGTGGTTTTGTATACTGGAAAGCAGGCCAAGGCTGTCTGATTTCATTTCTGTAAAAGAATGTAACTCCAGTTCCTTGCCAGTTTATACCATTCCCCATGCCGGGCAGTAGATAATTTCTCATGGTCCCAAAGCTTTCAACAATACTCCATTATGTTTCATGACTCATAAATGGGCTGGTGCCCACAGAAAGCCATGTGTCTCAGTGCAGGCAGTACAGCTCCCCACAGTATGTTTGAACTGATTTCATTGCCTCCAGACCTAGCGTGGTTTATTATTTTTATGACTTGCTCACTGTTCTCATTGTTGCTAAGACCATATTGCATCAGTAGCGGGAATAAAATTCAAGGCCCTGATGCATTTTTATGCAAAATGAAAAGCACAGTATGCGGAGTTTCAAATGGATGCAGAAGAAAACAAGACCAAACAACAAGCTGAGCTGAAGTTCAGATCTAACAGCTCCTTGAGATAAGCGGTTCATATAAACTGCAGACAGCTGGTAGATAAGATGATATTATCTGGACTGACAGAGCTGTGGTGATTATCCTTGGCTTACCTGTGCACTCGGGGCTCTGCTGAGGAGCATTGCCGACTTTATTAAATCAGAATAAACTCAAGGATTAGAAATGATAAATAGCCCTGAGTCTGCTCCTGCAACAGAGCTGAATCAAAGCAGCCGACAGTGACTTGCATAATTACTTGCTGCTTTCAGCCTGCTGAGCACTGTGCAAACATACATGAAGCTGCAGTCCAGACCTCTACACCTGAGTAAAGGTTGGGAGATTATGGTGGTGTGCTTATGGCCCGATCCTGCTTTTATTAATGTCCATGGAAAAACTGCTGGTTGGCTTCTGTCCTTGGGATTTTTTAATCCTATTGTGATTTCCTGGGGTTTTGATTCAGTTGGCTTGACCTCATCAGCCTTGTGATATGGGGAGGGCTGTTCCAGAGGGGCTGTTGTGGAATGGGAGCCAAAAGGGGATCAGTTTAGGAGGATTGAATGGAGTGGTTTTGTCTGCTGTTGTAAAGCTGTTTTGTAATACTCAGATAACTTACTGAAACTGCTGCCAGGTACTGTTGCAAGCATATGACTGTGGAAATAGCGGCTTGAGTAATAAGAACAATAGAATTTGAAAAAATGATTTATATTATTTTTAATTTAGCTTGGGTAATAAAAGCAAACAAGCCAGTATTGCTTTATTTGCCTAGTTAGAATTGCTTTCAGATTGTTATATCCTAGGCTAAGATGATGTTTAGGTTGTAATAATACAAGCTGCTGATTATTTTTTTTAATAAAATAATCCCATTCCTTCACATGTGTTCTATTTGTAATGTAACCATTTATTCAGTTTTAGATATTTGAATTTTAAAAAAATTATCTCAGATTTAGCCTCAATAGAGCATGAATATAGTATTTTAAAATGCACCTTCTTATTGTAGTTGCTCTGTTACGTAATTTCCCATTTGCTATTTCATTCTTTTTCTGATTTTGCCAGTTATGGAGCTTTTAATGTACATATTTATTTGAGAGGGCTGAATATATTTGGTCTAGTGAAAGAAAAGTATGTTCTATAAACAGATCTGTTCCTTCAGCAGAGCTTCATCTGTTTAGTAATTCTCTTTTTTGGAAGGAGCTGCAGCAATAACATTGGAAATGGGTATGGTTGCTTGAAACAATCACTGGGCACTTGTACAAAAAACAGGGCTTCAAGTCAGGAAGCTTTAAGAAGTGAAGCATGTGTGGATCTGTTGTGATGCCTAATGATTCATTTAGAGTGCTGTGGTTAATGATTCTAATGACTACGTGGTAATCCTGCCACCATCCTCACCACCCCCTTCCTCAACCCTTTTCCCCCTGAAACAGGCAAGAAAATAAAAATCTATTGGCAGATTTGGCTGGCAGCAGGTACTTGTATTGACCACCCTGGGCAAGATGCAGAGTTGAGGGGGAAGGCCAGGTTTCCCACAGCCTGGTCCACGCTTGGGGCTCCCATTGATTGACCACAAGCTACAACAGGGGCAATTCCCCTCTGTGGCCCAAGCTCAATGACTGCAAAGGCAGGATGCAGTGCCCAGCTGTAATTAAAAGTGCCTTCCTATTAGATCGTGTAGCTGGAGCCAGAGGACCTGGATTTGTTCTCCGATGCTGAGTGAGGCAGGAGCAGTAATTAACTAGCTAGATGTGCTTTTCCATTGCACAGAGCCTGGTCCCATGACCCGGGACAGCTTTTGTTGTGAGGCAAAGGGAAGATTTACTTATTAAAGCTCAAGGCAAAGGTACAGATAGATAGGTACAAGTTTGGGAAACAACCTAAAATCCTTGTAGTGTGTAGCAGCCCGGGGAAATGTTTACCCAATTTTCATGAAGAATGCCCTCCTTCTATCCCACCTCTGACCAACTCCAGACTAGCCACCTGCCTAGACATGCTCTTTGGGGATTTTTCTCTCAATTCAAATGCAAATGTTATGCTGATCACTTGCTCCGGAGGTTGGCAGCCAACTTACTCCGGAGCATTTACATGAATGTTTTCCCCAGCAGCAGAAGCAATTGAGTTTTACCCCCACATTTGGCCACTTGCTCTTGGCACTGTCCCACACAGTTCATTGCCCCTCAGTTGTGCTGAGGCAGCTCTTTGTGGAGACATGAAATCATCCAAAATTAAAAACAAAACCAACCTGACTGCTACTCAGAAGTTTCCCTGACCCAGTTTATCTCAGAGCCCCACAACCTGTTGCATCAGCACATGAAAACAGGAGGTAAAATTGAGGTGTAGGGATGAGAACGGGAGACCTTGGTCAGGCAAGAAAGTAGGAACTTCTCAAGCTATTTTTTTTTTTTTTCAGGAAAAGGGGTCGTGTATCTTCAGGTTGTGGTTGTACACTACCACATGTGTGCATTCAGAGGTAGCAACTTGATGTCGGGCAGGGCTGGGAGCGCAGTTGCCTTCCTGCAGAATTCACACTGGACTAAGGAATGACTAAGGATGTGGCACTCAGTGCTCTGATCTAGTTGACAAGGTGATCAGTAACAGGTTGGACTTGGTTTTAGAGGTATTTTCCAATCTAAATGATTCAGTGATTCTCTGCTTTGTCATTTCAGCTTTATGCTGGTGGTGGGAGGATGGGGAATACTTGATTGGGCATGAAGTTAGAGTGGTGCAGGCAGGTGGTATTTGATCTGGCACAAAGCCTGCTGGTACAAAGTTGATATGTTGAAATGTTTTGAACAAATCTGAACTGACATACTATACCTGTGCTGTGTTTTGCCCAGTGCAGCTGTGGCATTTTCAGTCAGGATACAAACAGGACTGTGTTGCCAAATCATGGCATAGATGTGCCTCTGCTCTTCCCTGATCACAGCTCATGGGCTTTGCAAGAAGCTGTTGAGCTCCTGACTGAGATTTCCTTCCTGCCTTCATGGTCTCAACATATTCTTAGGACTGTTTGCAGTTAGGGCTGCTCTATGCCTCCTGTGTCATCAAGAATGTAGTTCAAAGCATGGGCACTTCTCTACACCCTTCCTGGCTTCTCACAGGGGCTGTACAGGACCTTTAGGTTTGCCATGACAACAGCAAGGAAACTCGCAAACAAGGTGCTTTCTTGGCCACAAGCTTTTGGGACAAATCTGGATTTTCCTGCTGTCAGTATTTGGGGTTCCTGAGGTCCCCAAGGAAAAAAAGGAAAGCAAGCTCTCTCCCCAAAGGTTGAGGGAGGTGAAAGATGAGAAAATTGCATCACTGAGAAGTTCAGAGGCAGGAGGAAAATGCGAATAATGTAGAGTTAATGCTCTTGACCAGTAACTTGTGTACTCATTTATTCAAAACACAGGCATTGCAACCTCTTTGAAAATTGTTCCGGAAAGTCTGGTTGCTTCTGATGTCTCACTCTCTGCTGTGGTTCCTGGCCTGGCTTCTAGCTGGCAGATGTGGACAAAAACTGCCTCTTGGCAGGGAAGAAAGGTTTGGTTTTGTCCATCAGAACCAGAGCCTCTCCCATGAGACTGCTGCTGAGGAGATGCAGAGCTGAGGCAGGGCAGACAGTAGCTGTTAGGGAGCAATTACTGTCAGGGATCAGATTTGATAATGTAATGAGTTAATGCCTAAATAAAATTAGTTAGAGCCTCGTGAAAATAGGATACTATGTCTGAAGGGTGATATAATCTGATGGCTTTGGATATGCATTGAAAATGGATTTCCTCCCTCAAGCCATGAAAAGTGAACTGCTGGCTGAGTACAAGGTATGGTGTTATTGAATAAATGTCAAAATCTGTGAAAATACAGCCCCAGATACTGAAGTAGTGTGGGGTGCACAAGTGGGAGGATTGTTTTCAAGCACAAGGCCTCTAAGTCTGAGCACATAATGAGGAGATACATGCAAAAGGTTAATTAGGTGCATTATCCTGAGAGGTACCTGGTATATATCCATAGTCTCAGCCCTTGAATAGACAAGTCTGATGTGTGAGTGTGAGCATTAGGCCTGGCAAAGTATTTTTAATGATGATATTTGGACATGCAAGTCAACACACAATTACTTTTCTTTCCCTTTTCCTCTGCCTTGCTTTATGGTTAGCTAGAGGTACCTAGAGGATGCTTTGTTCCACTATAGCTCCCTTTACCTTATTCAAACCTAGTGTGCTTTCCTGGACAGCAACCAAGTTTCTATTTGTGCCAGCACCCCAAGCTTGTGCTGACTTGTACCACTGTGGCAATAACTGCTAATGAGTGCAAATGTGTTCCTGGAAAACCCTTGATGCTGGGGAGGCATCTCTAACTGGAATGATGCTCCTGGCTATGAAATAGCTGAACACCTGTTCTTTGTTCAGTGCAAAAAAGCTCAAAGAACCAAAAGACCCTCAGGAGCTCTGCTCCCTTTTTAATTTCCGAGTGCCCCCTGTCTGCAAAGCCTGCTGTTCAAAATCAGCTTTTTATACTTGTTTTTATGGCAGTTTCTCAAAAATTGCCACATTCCTTTATCATCTTGAAAATAAACCCTGCTCTTCTGTTCTCACATGCAAAGGGGTGCTATGGTACAACAGATGGAATTGAGGGTTGACCATCAAGAAACAATTCCTGCAAAATGCAGAAGGAGGTGGGAGGAGAAGTGATACTTGGAAGGCTTTTTGGCTTGGTGATGGGAGGGGTTTTATGTTCTGATGCCAACCTGTATTCATGTGAGTCTGCCTAATCAAAGCTAAGAACTGGGCTATGTTAATTGCTTAAATACACCTGTTATTTGCTTGTAGTAGGCTTTTTCTGCAAAGTTTTTCATCACAGCTGTCACCAATGGTGCTGTACTGGCGAGATACATTCATGCCCGTGGCAGGGGATGGGAATGGTGATGCTTAAGGTTCCATCCAACCCAGACCATTCTGTGAGGATCTATTCAGCTTTATGGGAGCCATTCTGGGGAGGAAGTGAATATGTACAGAGGGAAAAAAACCCCAGAATACCTTTATCATCAACTTAAAAAAAAAAAGGAGACCAAAAGCCCCAAGGCCTGTCCCCCCTGCCCCCCCCCAGGGGAAAAAAAATCAGGGGTCCTCTGCCCCCCTGATCAACAACTGCAAAATCTCCATCTAAATAGAAGAACCCAACCAGCTTTAGACTCAGGCTTTCATTTAGTATAAACTGATCTCACCCTGAGAAGCTGAAGAGCTGCCCTGTGTACACACAAACTCACAGTTGGCTCTTCCTTTCTGCCTTTATTTTGCCATCTGTGTGGTGATTTTTTTTTCTTAAACAGTACATGACTCGCATCACCTTCAGCTTTGAAGGTTTTACTGATAACCAAAATGGACTTTCATCTCCCTCTGAGTCTTGAAAGAGATGAAGATTAAAGGCTCTCCTGAGCACTAGAAGCATTTGTCAGCTATAGTCCATCTCAGGGATCCCTAACTCCTCTAGCGCTGGGAACAAACAGTTCTTGACTGTTTCCAAAATCTATCTGTACCAGGCACTTCATCACTTTGACTTGATGATACATGTGTTCACAGAAATATATAGAACCATTTTAATAGCTTCAAGCTGTTCTAGGTTGACCTACCCTGGTAGGTACTGGCAAAATCTGAGCCTATTACTTCATTAGCTGTTGTTTAAGAGACCTGGATGGGTCAGAGGACTGAAAATGGAAAACAGTGGTTTTTGTTTGATTTTTATTTTTTTTCCCCTTGGGTACTGGTATGAATTTGAATACCAGGCAGTCTGAATGGTGCAGATTATGAGATGAGTTTATTGTGTTTTAGTTCACTTTCTAGGGGCTTGAAGAATCATATCAAGCTGCCTTATACCTTTTTCAGCTGTGTGGGATGTGATACAGGATTTTCCTTCTCCTATTCTTTGGCAGAAACAGTTGATTAGAGTGGTATTAAACAGTAATGAAAAAAATTGAGGAAAAAGAGAGAACAGCTGTTTATAGTGATTAGTAATGGGGTGGAAGGGAGGCAATGCTTCAGGATGTTTTTCCCACCCTGGACAAGTTGCAGAGTTTTGGGTTTTTTGCAGTTCTCTCCATTGTCAGAAAAATGTGCCCCCAAATGTGGCGGAGAAGGCAGGAACTGACACTGGGGTGAGGCTGGGGCTGCCCCTCTGGCCACCTTCTGCTGAGAAAAGGTCTTACTATGAGTATTTGGTGACAGTGGAGAGTGTGCAGTGACCCAGGTGATGCCTCTGCATGCCCTGGTTCACAGTAGTAATTCAGGCTGAGTGTGGATTACGGGTTCCCTGGTTTTTAGTGAGGGGGATCTTCCACTGCTGAGACCTCACAGTGAAGCACTGCTCTCCCGCAGGGTCTGAACTGATGCTTTCAACCTGGATTTTAGTCTGGCAGACCAAATCCTTGTACAAACTCTGCAAACAGACTGTAATTTCTGCATGAAACTAGATTAATGCAGCTAACTCTGAAGGAGATTTTTGAGAGTGGCAATTGAGCACAAATAGTCAATATTTGTACATTACAGCCTTAAGCTGTTCTCAGTAGAAGAATAATTATCTAATAGTTAACACACTACAGCTTGGAAGTGGGAAGTCAAATACTTTTTGCCTGCTGTTACCTTAGTTACTCTTTCTATATGCTGAGGATAAAATGAGAACCCCCTACAACAGACCTGTGGAGCTGTTGCAAGTGTTAATAAATGTTTGCAGAACTCTTTAAAGTTCTCTGATTAAAGTAATTATGAACTTGTGAAGTGTTGAAATCTTTTTGTAGACTTGGCTGCAGTGAAAATGACTGGAATAGAAGAAGCTGAGTCCTGATTTTGAGAAACTATTGAAAGCAGAATTTGAAAGAAAATGGTACATGTTAAACTGTAACCCAGAGATATTTTATATATTTAAAGAAAGACAGATCCTGTGAAATTGACATGCTTCAGGTTTTTTCTATTCTGCCAAACCAAACTGCCCTATTTCTTGGTAGGAATCCTGAGGAATATACTCTTACCTTATATTTAAGATGTGCTTTAATTATTATTACCCATTACAGTCAATGAAAAGTACAGACATAGATGTCTGACATAGAAGCTACTCAAGAGACTTATGGGGAGAGCAGAGTTCTCAAGCAGTTTATATAAGCTCAGAATTAGATGCAGAACACCCTTTGCCTGCTTTTTTTTTTTTCATTTGAAAAATCCAAACCAGGCAGTGACTTACTTCACTGTGGGTGCCTACTGCCCAAAGAGCCCCTTCCTTGGTTTTTTTGGTGGTGCTGTGTTAAAAACATTTCATCATAATAAAGCTTCCAGTGTTAATGGTAAGGCAAGAACACTTGATGTTTCTGGGCTATAACTGGCTTTCATCCTCCTCTGCAGTAGCCAGTGGTAACAGACTCCACACCAAGTTGTAGCATCAGTTACACCCAGACAACCTTCAAACTGTCAGGGACAGTAGTCTGGGTGAGGCAGCTCCAATATCGCCAAACTGGAAAAAACCAAAGCCAGGCAGTTGATTTTTATAATACCATGGATTTTCTTTTTATTGAGGGACGACATTTAGTAAATCCTTAACAGTCTGTTTAGAAAAGCCCAAGCCAAGTCACAGACTCGGGAGGATGGGTGTGGGCAGAGATGCTAACAGAACAAAGTGGCCTGTCTGAGGCGGCCAAGCAGACTCCTGCAATTATATCTGAGAGTGGAGCTACCTACGTAAGTGAAAAATGAAGAGCATTTCTGTCACCCATGACTTGGTGCAGAAATCAAAGAGAGGAAGCTCTCTTAGCAGTACATGCAAGAAACCCCAAAGTCTGGCATGTTCAAATACACTCTGTGCTGACTGCTGGGAATGGAAGCAAACTTCTTGGGTGGTTTGGATGCCATGCCAGAGCTACCAACTGAAAACAGGGCTACTCCCTGCCATGTGGGGAGGCAAATTATCAGGGGAAAAAAATCTGTAATCAATCTAATTTGAAAGGTATTTTTAGGCAGAATGGTGGTGGTATGAATGCTGTTGTCAAACTGGAGGGGACCTTTAGAAAACCAGATCTCAAGTGTGCCATCAGGGACATATGGCTAAATACAGAGGAGCCTTGGGCAGCTCCAGCCTTAACTCATTTTGGCAAAAATACACCCTGGAAAAAGGTGATCTTATCCGTGTTCCTATGGTGTGCCACAGGATGTCCTTTCAAATCAGAGCAGTGTTATAGGAGCACTGTAAGAGCATTCTGGGGCTTTGCACAATGGAGCCCTGCCTCAGGAACCTCACCTTACTGCAGCAGTCTCCTGGCAACTGCCTTGAATTGGATCATTTCTGAAAGACAAAAGCAACTTAATTTCATTGATTTAAAAAAAACCTGTTTCATTCTTAAATAACGTTAAATGTTCTTAGAAGCCGCTCTCCATATATCTAAGTTTTAATTCTCCTCAGTTCCTTACTGACATCAGCTAATCTTGAGGCTTAGCTGAAAAATCTGACAAAAGACCAAACTGAGTAATGAGATTCTAGACTGATTTATTTAAAAAATACATTTATTTAATTTAAAAAGTTTATAAGGTACATAAGCATAAATGTTGACTATATATCAAATATCTTTAAATGCAAACACATCTCTAGGAAACACCCAAGACATACCACAAGGGAATATGACAAAGACTAAATCCAAGATTTACTAGTCTGTGGAATTATCTTCTGAGGAGAGTAGAGAACATCCCCACGATATTACAATGAAAAAAGAAAAGAATGCTGAACACACCTCGGTGGAATACACATGTGGTGATGGATAGATAAGTCAGTGATTTCTAAGATACTTGTGAATAGTTTCCATAATGAACAACTTTAGCCAATAAAGCAACTTTTGAGCTTGGATGGAGGGTGAAATTTTGAAACCCTGAGTCTGTGGGAGTGTGATTCACCTGACCAAATACAGAGATCTCCATCTGTGCTCACTGTCTAGACTGCTGTTACAGTCAGCAAAGAGAAAACAGGCATTTCTAGGGCATGATTTGCCTTTTCCTAAAATAGTCATCTGGGATATGTCAGGCAACTGCTTGGAGACAGAAGTCCAAAGATGACTTGGCAGTATGGAAATCTGTGAGGCAGAAAATTGTGTTCTGTGATTCAGAACTCGCTTCTGAAAGCTGAGTTTTTTTCAATACCCATGTTGAGAGCCATAAAACGTGAGGTTTCAGAACCACAACCTGACCTGAACCACAAGCCCTGGCTGAGGACTTCATCAGAGGGAAGTGTTCCCTGCAGGTCTGAGCTGCTTCCTGCACGTGGACTCTGATGGCACCCAAAGTGCAGCTGGCCCTTCTCATGCCATTTTGGAAAACCTTCTCCCGAAGAGTAGTTTGCTTTTCGGCGACTGACAAGTAGCTCACTTTTAATACTTTTAATCTTTCCTTCGCACATGAAGTGTTATCCCAGCTATAATGGACAATCTTTTGGAATCAGCCAGAGGAGGGCACTTTTGAGCTTTGGGAGACCTCTGGGCCAGTGGGGCCGAAGGTGCCATTTGTCCCATTAGTTTTATTTGCTGGACATTTCCTTAAAATCCTCTAGCAGTAGGCTTGGTTCAGTGTCTGTCCTGTTGCATGGGTTATGGTGGGCTCCTTTTCCTTCCACACCTTCTGTTCTGTGGATTGCCAGTTGTGGTGGTGTCTCTTAGGAGGTGGCAAGAGCCAATGCCTTGTCTATGGGGGATGATAGAATCATAGAATCATTAAGGTTGGAAAAGACCTCTGAGATTGAGTCCAACCTTTGACCCATCACCACCTTGTCACCCAGCCCAGAGCACCGAGTGCCATGTCCAGTCATTCCTTGAACACCTCCAGGGATGGGGACTCCACCACCTCCCTGAGCAGCCAATGCCTGATAACCCTTTCCATAGAGAAATTCCTTCTGATGTCCAAGTTGACTCTCCCAAGGTGCAGCTTGAGTCCATATCCTCTCCTCCTGTCCCTGTTCCCCGGAGCAGAGCCCGACCCCCCCCGGCTCCCCCCTCCTGTCAGGGAGTTGCAGAGAGTGAGAAGGTGCCCCCTGAGCCTCCTTTTCTCCAGGCTGAGCCCCGCCAGGTTCCTCTGTCGCTCCAACTGGACACAACACCTGAGGTGCCTCAGCAGTGCCCAGCACGGGGGTGCCAATCACTGCCCTGGTCCTGATGGCCACACTATTTTGATACAGACCAGGATATCATTGGCACACTGATGGATCTGTGCCGCAGAGCTTGGTGTGGATGAATGTGCTGGTTCCTCACTTCCAGCCTCTGGATGTTGGGAGCTTTTCCTGCAGGAGGTGATGGGCCGGTTGATATTCTGTAGTGGTGGGCTATGCCTGTTTCAGGGGTGATGCCCTGGTGTAAAGTTTATGGCCTGGGCCAGTTTTTGCTCTGTTGATGTCCATATGTGCATGGCCAAAGACAGGCAGTATTGCCAAGAGGGACTCTTGTGGTGAGGAGGAACATCTCTTTGTGGACATGGATGGTGGCCTGTAACTCAGCCCCAACACTAGAAAACAGATCCTGACCTCTGTAGATTAGCAATATGGGGTTTACCTTGATGTCCATCAACTTGTATGGGTTTGGAAGCATGGAACCTATTGTGCCATGTGCTTGGCTTCATTTGGGATGCTCTTCCCTTGAAAAGGTCAGGCCTCTAGATTGCACAGCAGTGAAGTTGGAGATGTGCTTAGCAGCCATTCCTGCAGAGAAGTATTTTCAGGGAAAGTATTTAAATCATTAGCAGCGGGGGGTGGGTGGATATCGCAGGGAAAGTAAAATCCGTACATATTGTACATATGTTTGCTTTAAAGAGTGGGTGACCCCTGCTGAGTTTCTTGGCACTGAAAGCCAGGCCAGTGAGGACATCACCAGATGGGTTCATTACCAAGGCATTTTCATTATCACCCCTCGGGGCCAGCCCCTCGTTGTCCTGCTCGGAGCATGGGAAGGAACGCTGTGTTCTGAATGCACAGAGGTATGGGAACACAGGGGGAAGTGCTTCTTTCTGGGACAAAAAAAGCCACGGTGACTGATCATGCCATACAAGTTCATGTGAGAAGCTGAAGGCCAGTTTGCTGGTCCTAAAAGCCCCCTCTCTCAGCCTGAATATGTAAGTACAAGTAAGTTCAAACATGCCATTAAGATCCACTAAGTGCCAGTGGTAATCTGGTTTATCTCAGCTGAGGCTCCCCTGGCATGACCCTATCAGTACATTAAATCCAGTGGAGCTCACTGGAACTTGTACAAAGACAACATGAGCAGACAGAACATAAGCAAACCAAGTAAATCTTGGTTAATCCAACATGAAGGAATTCTGTACTGAAAATGGACTAATGCCTTGAATTTGTTCTGACTTATCTTGCAATGTTAGTTCTCTGAAAGCAATGAAGTGGTAATTTTTGACACTCAGACTCCTTTACAAGCTATATTTGAGCGCACAAAGATGTCAAGTTAAACTGATAGTGCTTTAGTTCTTTCCCAGAGAATTGCTATGCTTTATGCAGGCTGTTATCCTTCCCAAAAGTTGCCGGTTGCAAGTGAGTACATGAGTGTGAGGCTTTGCGTCCCTGCATCGGGCTGCAATGGCTGCGCTGGTGCAAGATGGGTCTCTTTGTCTGGCGTTGTTCTTACTTTTTTCTAAATGAGCATGCAACCCTGGATTTGTGCAGCAATTTCTCTAAAACTGTAGTGGAGGGAAGTCTATAGATGGGTTCTAGACTGGTAATGGTTTTGAATCAGAATTGAGTGAAGTGGGTGACCCCTTTCTGTGTGACACAACCTCGTACACTGTGGAGAACTTGTGTGCTAGACTTGGAAGTGTGCAGGGTGGAATTTCTGTCACCTCTTTCCCAATTATCATTGTTTACTCATGAAGCCACCTGTCTTCTTGGTACCTTGCCATGGTGAAAAGAAGTTTCTTTCCATGTTCCCAAGGGAAGGAGACTATTAAAAAAAAAAATAAAGGAAAGCATTTTCACATTTATGAAGAAAAAGCAAATATGTATTGCAACAGGCCTGGAATGGTCAGTATGGGACTGAATGTTCCTAAACCTTTATGGTAATTTGCTCCAGTGATTTCCATCATAATTATGAAGCTGATAGCAAAGTTATTGCTCTGACTCAGACTTGCAAGATCAGCTTCTACACACATGTAGCTGCAGGCTGCCTGTATCCTGCATTTAAATGGTATTAGTTTAGAAGTGGTTCCTAGAAATATGTCTGTTAAATGCAAACTTTGGACCAATACAGATGTACAAAGCTGATAATAAACCCCAGCTGTGGGAAAATGAGGAAGCTTTATGCACACCTTGTCTCTGCATCCACCTTTGCCCCCAGGAATACCTCAGAGTAATCTTGAGGGATTTTTTTTTTTTTTAGGATGCTGTGTCCTGGCTCTTTCCCTCCTGGTGGCTCTGCCTTTCCTCTGGTGTGGATGTGAGAAAGCACATCAGCGTCCAGCTTTGCGAAGGCAGATGTTGCAAAGATCACCTCTTTGTTGTGATTATTATCTGTCCAAACCAGTGTTGCTTATTTCCTGCCTGTGTTGACTTCCATAAGGACTGTTGGATACTGGGTTGTTCCAGCTAGCAAGTCGTGTTATTGAGGTGCCAAAATAGGGACACAGATTTTACGTGTTTTCCCTTGGAGTGCTATGGAGCTGTTATTAGACAGATGGTTGATACAGATAGATTTCAGCTCTGGAATTGCTCATGAGTTGTCCCCTTGCAAATTTGCTAGTTATTGTTTTTGCTCCAAGATAGATGACTGAGGTTTTGAGTATTTTGTTGGTGGTGTTTTTTTTTTAAGCGGGAGATAGGAAATACTGAATAATTGGGAAACTAGTTCTATTGTCAGCTTCTATCCTGGCCCACAGATTGAGTTACTGGTAAGGAGGATGGCAATTATCCTGTGAAACACTACAGTGAATATTCACAAACAGCAGGATAACAGGGAGCAAGGACATGACTGGAATTTGCATAGTGCTCAATGAATACGTGTGCAATGTGGGATCTTCTGATCTTCCTTCTCTGCAAGACGCTGCTTTGATTCCTCCTTCTCGGGACAGGTGTTTGCCAGATTTGTTGTGTGGTGTGCCCCGTGGGGACCAGTGGATTTCCCTGCCTTTGTGTGACTCTTTCTTTTCCAGAGGAGTCACTAGGGAAAGGCTGAAGGAGCTGTGTTGTGCTGATGCCTTCTGAAGTAACAGGATGTGTTTCACCAATCTTGCCAGCGTGTAAGGGCCTGGGTTTCTGCTAAGTCATTTTATATTATCTTTGAAATTCATTCATCTTTTCAGTTCATGTTGAAAAGGAACAGAAAATGACTCAAGAAAAGGTCAGTCCTCTGCCCCTAATACTTAACTGTATCCAGTTGCTTTTTTATAGTACCAGCCAGATGCCATTAGAAGGCACATGCTCCTGGCTACGAGCTGGGTCACATTTAGAAAAGAAACTTTAACAGAACAGCATGGTATGTTTTGGATGTATCTGTGAGTGAGATGGTTTGGATGGGTCCTCTCTGGGCAGCTACAACAATTGGTTCTGTTTGCCCCTGGTATCCTGTGCTGTGAATATGAAGCTCTGGGAATGCTTTTTGAACCCTATCCCTGATATCAATTGTATATTTACCCTAAAAGGTAACAAAATCCATTCCTACATCCACAGTGAATGAAGCACGTAATGGCATTTCCTGCCCTGGACGCAGCATATGTTGATGCAAATTTTACTCCTGCGCTTCAGGATTTGCAGTCCCAGCACGTGCTGACCGTGGGAGTGCTCCCTGCAGCACATTCATCCCTCCTGGCACAGAGAATCTCAAATATCTTTTTTGGATAGCTGGGGAAGAGCACAGAAGTATAATCACTTGCTCTGAGACCAAATGCAAGATATTTTAAAAAGCATTTGCAGTATGACTCAGGAACAAGAATTACTGTGTGCTGTCTAGTAGGAATTCTAAAACTCCTATAACCGAGGTTTTTTCCATTTTATGACTTACCAAAAGCCAAAGTTGACCTCTTAGCTTGCATAATGACTAAGGAAGCAGCCACAGAATAGTGCAGCAACACAGCTTAATATTAGTCTTGAAGCTAAGCCCAAGCAAAGTTGACAATACAATCTGAGCTAATGGTGATAATGTAATAGGAAGAAATAACCTGAGGACACTTGCTTTCACACCTCTAGGTTGATTCTTTAGGACATGAATGATCTGTAAATGTCAACTGTCCCTGCTTTTGGGAACAGAAGTTCTAGGTGAAAATAGAATGTTCTAAAATCAAGAAAGTCTTTCATGCAAGGATATCAGATAATTCACAACTAGACTTGTGCTACTGATAAATTTTTCAGATTTGCTTAGCTGATCTGAAAATTCAGGAGAAAGGTCTTGATTTTTGAATTAAGCAGGCAGGATAAAACCCCAGACTAGTTCCAGAATTATAATCACTTGAGGTCAAATAAAATGCTGTAACTCATATGATATGATATACAGCATCATAACTCAGATGCTGTACTTTGTTCAGATTTCAGAATATTTCAAAAATGTAGCAAAGTAAATTTTTAAAGTTACCAATATGACTGATTTATAAAATCTAAATAGGATTTTGCCCAGTTCTAACCCCAGACAGTGGCAGAAATCCACACCCTTGCGGGCAGGTGTGCTGGGCAGCTCTCGGAAGAGCGCTTGCCTACCCTGGTACCAAGGGCTGGATAATCTCACTTAACCAAAACATGTAAATGAAGAGCATGGGGAGCAGTTGAGATTTAGAGGATTGACCCCAGAAATGGCAGGGCTGTGGCCACTGCTGGGGAGCAATAGGAGGTCTGGCTCCCACGAGCTGCTAAAGGTACAAAAAGTTCCTTCTGTCCCTGGCGCGGATTGAGATACAGCCGGGTAGTGAGCTGCTGACCCAGTACAGGATGTCTGTGGGATGGGAGGGAGATCTTTTGGAAATGAACTTTGAGAAATTCTGCAGGAGAAGTTCTGCAAACAACTGTGTTTAATCTAGGTTTCTGGTCAGATGTGGGTGCTTGTGGTTTGCAAAGTTTGTTCAAGAAGGGGTCAGTAGTGTAACTCCATCGTGATGGACACTGGAGATGTCTTACTCCTTTATAGAAAAAAGATTTGAACAGGGCAAGGTATCTTTGTGCTGCCAGTGGAGTGAACTCTGAGCACTGGCTGGCCTCAGTCTGCCATGGGTTCAGTTACAATAAATGTGTGTATTTCATGCTCCCAGTAATTACCTAATTAGGGGCACTTTGAAAGCAGATAGTGCTTGATCTTTTTGTTGAAAAGTTGTCCAAAATGTGGAAACTAAGAGAAGAGAGAAAAAGAAGAAATTCTTTCAAGCTTACATCATTGATAATGTTTGGACTGAGCAAACAGACCTTGGTTCAAAAGGTTCTGGGAGGATTATATCACTTCTGAGAGGATTAGAGAAGTACAACTAAGAAATTCTGTGCATACAAACTCTTGGAGTTCCTTTTTTTTCACCTTATCTTGCCACAACAATATATAAAACACTGTTAAAAGCCCGTGAAGCTATTAGGACCCCTCTGCCTGAAATTATTATTGCAAAAAGAAGGCTTGCAGTATTATGGGCTGCCCCATCTGCACGGTCCCAACTTGAAGACACTATTTATGTATTACTCACTACCATGGTTTTAATGTTAACTTTAAAATCTATTTTCCATGTGTTCGTATCCCCAAAGAGGGGGAGGCTCCAATTTTCCCCAAACCTCTGAGTGTTAGTGGCTGAAGCATCACTCTCCTGAATGTGATTTATTAAAAAAATAACATCCAAGTAGCACTGCAGAACAGGAAATAATTATACAGTATAGGGAGAAGTGTGGGATTAGGGTTGGGTAAGAAATTATAGTAGTCATTGATGAAAATCTTGGGGTAAGAAATGTTCTGAGAAGGATCTGAAAGGCAGTGAGGTTTTCAAAGGAATTCTTACAGCTATGTTTATGCTATACCTGTAACAACTGAGTGGACTATACTTAATATAAATATGGACTACATGAACTACGTGGATGAGATGCGTATTTTTTGGTGTAGATGCAAACTTTCTGATTTTGGCTAGAATTGTGGGGGGAAGGAACTCTGATCTCTGAACTGATCCAATTTGTATTTTTCCCTCTAAAGGCTGGTATGACAGACTTGTGGTCAGACCTGTGGCAACAGGCTTCCTTGGTAAGGGTTATAGTTATAGATAACACCCATTCTGGCACAAAAAAAAACCCAACAAGGGAAAAGACCAAGGAACAGCAGAGTGAGGAGGTGGGACTGGGTTGCATGAGGGTTGTAGAAAACCAAGAAGAATGATGGAGGGGTTATTTAAGCGTTCTCTTTTATTTAAAAAAGACCCCAAACAAACAAAAAGGCTTCTAGCTGAGCTAACTCTATCTGCAGGCTCCAGGAATCTGCAGTGACTCCTTTACTTGGAATGGAGGGGAGACAGATGATGACAGAGAAAAATCCATACAGTGTGATAGGAAAAAGAAAGCAACCCTCAGCATGGAAGAGATGTGCTGGGAAAAATGCGAACAACTCGTAAGGATGTTACTGTTATTTGTTCCAGTACTTCATATTCTAGACAAAGAGGGCTGTTCTCCGAATTTCTTTGTATGACCTTATTGTGTATTTGGAGGTATTTGCTGGTGACCTGCAGTTTTGGATGGGCATTGACTGGAAAATTTTGCCTTGCAGAGATTGTTTTCCTGTTTCATAATAGGAGAAGTTTAACTCTTCTAGGAAAGGACAACCAGGGCCTTATTTCTGTGATATTGCCAATAATAACAGCTATTCTTTTCTTGTCCAAATATTCTTTCAACACAAATGACATTTTGTACAGAGTATATTTTTTTCCAGAAACATATAAATTCTTTTCTAAATCCAGTGAAAATTTTGATACTGATTTTAATGGTTGTGGTATCAGGCCCTTGAGGAGGGAAAGGCAGCACGTTCTCCTTTGGTCTTCTATTCATCTTCTTACTCTTGCTATCTTCATTTCAGTGAATCTTTCCTGCACAAGGATGAAGTTGCTGTCCTGTCTTCAGAACCTCTGTTGGCCCTCCCTCATTTTGGCATGTGAACATAACTACAGTTAATTAACGTGGCACGTATATGCAACAAATTGAAGCTACTTCCTCTGTGCTGGTGACAAATAGAGATGAGGATACCTCTTTTAACAGAAATGGGTGATGAAGTGGTAGATGCCAGGCCACTGTCCATATCCTAAACAATTCTGGCTAATGTTTGAATTTCTGCTTTTTTATACCTAAATCGGTGGGATGAACCTGCAGCACACATCCAAATTCTCATTTTTTGGTCGTGAGCATCGTCTTTTCCTCATGGTATTGGTAGGAACCAGGACCTGGTCCTGCTGGAGACCCAAAGTCTGGAGATGCAAAAGCATCTTAGTTGTCATTTTTCCTTATGAAATCTGCAAGCTTTGCAGGATCTGCAGAAGATGGAGTTGAAAAGATGATGTATTTAAAACAGTGAATCAGTGAGCTGTTTACTGCTTAAATTCCATAATCAGTGTGGCCTAGTGGGACTTCAGTTCTATACTGTGATTGAAATGACCCAACACATCTTCCCCTCTGCACAGGTATGTGATGTGTGTGTCTGACACACTCATATGACATAAGGTCTGTTGCTATCCACTACAGACCAGCTGAGATATTAACAATAGTTCTATAAATAAGGCCAAAAGAGATAGCAATAAATGAGTTTTCGTACTTGGTCACTAGCAGTGGTATGTCTTACAGCCAGCCAGATTCTGGCTAAACAAACAGACCTTGGAATGTTGCCCTCTGAAGCTGGTGTGCTGCAAAGGGAGCATCTGAGACCATCCTTGGAGAGGTCTTGGCCTTTCTCAGGAATTCCTCCTCCTGTGCATCACAGCAAATTCCAAGTGCTTCAGTAAGACAGAGTCATGTCTTGGACCTTTCCAGATCCTATAGGAAAGAGCTAGTACCATGGACCACATCCATATGTTGTCAGAGCTGACTAAATCCCCTTGTAGTCAAAACTGCAAACTGAATAACTGAAACTTTGCATCAGATTTGGAAAACAAACAGTTCTGTTTCATACCCCATCCCCAGGATGGGTAGCAGGGATCACACTTCAGCTGGCAGCATTGGCCATGAGGTTTAACAGAATGCAGCTTATTCTTCCATGACTCTCAGCCCTGGAGTGCTGACAGCAAGAGACTAGAAGTGGGCCAAGGAAATTGATGCTGGATGTGAGTCAGGTACAAAGCTGAATTCAGCTTGGATTTAATATTATTGAAATACCACAGGTGGTTTCGGTTAGGATTTGGCCTCATGTGGCAAGACTGAAGTCAGGTCAGCTGTTCAGTGAGATCCAGAGCTGAATTCTCATGAGCATGGTGAGTCGAGTGAGATTTCAGTCACACCTGAAGGACAAAATTGTCCCTTTCCTGTTTGTGTATGAACTCGGGACCAGAAATCACAGGGGCTGGTGTGAAGTGTACATAGACATAAGAGTGGGCTTGTGTGTACACTTTTTAGTTTTCTTTAGCTTAAATGGGATTTGTACCAATGAGCTGTGACATGGGTCTGACTCTGGATCCTGTGCCTGGGGGTTGACCCTTTACCTTGTTAATCCAGGAGTCATTATTTTATCAGCTTCCAGTTGGTTGCAAAGGAACCTCAAGGTATGTTTTCAGAACAGCTGTGAGAGTGTTTGAGACTGAGTGAGAAACCACAGAAGCTCATCAGGTCGTAAGTTATGTCCATGAATACACTGAGACTGAGCCATGTGGGATCCCTCCACAGCCCACTGGAGATGGGTGTGGAGGTGCCTTCCATGCAGTTGCCTCTGGTTTATCCTGTGTTTTTTCGGACCTTGGAATTCTTGTGGCTGTTCTGACAGATATAGAAGGTCCACCAAGGTAATGAGAGGGACTTTCCAAGCCGTTCAGTGATCCAGTTTGCTACATGTTGATCTGGATGGGCTTTTGCTGACCCAGTTTGGTTAGAAATGCTCTGGATAAGTGTCAGAGACTGGATCGAGATGGAGTTGTAACCATGACTGGGTACGAGCAGGATATGGTCATACTCCTGTACTTCGAATATTATACCTTAAAGCAAGGATGACTTTTGTACTTTGTGACAAGGTGTATAAAAGGAGAAAAACATATCTGTGCTGGGCCAAATTAATTATCCAGCAGCCCAGAGAAACCTGTTGGGGTGAGATACAGACTAGAGGGGACATCACCAAACTTTGATGTCATAAAGCTCCAGAGATTGGGTGATGTCATAAAGCTCCAGAGATTGGGTCATGTCATGCTTGTCTCTTGTTTGTCAGTAACAGTCCTCCCTCTTTTATCAATATAGAAAGTACATTGGAAGGCAGTTCCTCTGATATTCTTCACTTATACTTTTGAGGTGTTAAAGAGATAGTAAGAGTTGGAATTGATAGCCTTTCGTACAGACATATGTATTAGAGAGGCACTACTTTTAATTTCCTAGCCCAAATTCTGAGTCCTCCCTTGAAACACGCAGACTACAAAATACAACCAACAAAGCTCTCCAGTGAGAAAGTTGGAAGTACCAGGTCTTACATAGCAAAGGTGGGTACAGTGGACTACACATGGCGGAAATGAAACATTTCCTTGTCTGTTTGGACCCCAGAGGAATCTGTACTGGCTGCAGGAGCCAAGGGGTGGCACCAATCACACCCTTGATTTTCTAGGCTCAGTATTAGTGGGAACTGACCTGAGTCTGAGCTTCATCTCTGGTGTTATTTGCCAACTCAGTCACTGGTGATATGATCCAGTAAGGTCATTAGTTAGCTGGTTTACTGGTTCACTTACATTTTTACCCAAGATTTGCTAATTGTATTCTACTACTCTTGATTAGTTTGACAGTGAAAAAAGTGACAGTTATTTCAGGGAGAAGCTGACTGTTTATTGATTCCAACCCATTAATGGCACAGAGGGCTGGTTTTTTTCTTTTCGGTTTCAGCAGTGCCAGTCACAAAGGTACAGAGATTTTGAGCTGTTTGACTCTGTTTCTCCTTCACACTAGTTTGATTTTCAATATTCAGCCTGGCCTCTTCCCCCTCCTCCCCATGCACAGAGGATTTGGAGTCTGAATCTGTGTCTGCTTTTGGTGTCCTTAGCCAGTAAAATGGCCAAATATGGCTTCCAAAATACACAAACTGTGCAAGAGCTGGTTTTTACCAAAGGGTTTTTTGCAGAGTCATTTTTTGCTTATAACTACATACTAGCAAAACCTGAGGGACCTGTAAGAAGGATTTGTGGAGCCAAAGAGGTGGTTTGTGTTTTTTTTCTTTTTTTTTTCAAATCCCCTCGAATTTCACTGCTATTTCTGAGGTTGAATCATAAATAAAAATGAGTTTCTATTTAACAAAAAAAAGTGAAATCCTTGTCCTCCAGCTCTGAGTTTAGCCAGGTACGCAGCAATATCATTTTATCACTGAAGCATCCATTGTATTAGAAAGCCTCCTTTACGCGAGCTTAAGCCTCTGGCTGATGGATAGGGCTGTTTCAATTTCCCTCAGTCATTCCCACTATGGATTGTATATTCAAGGGAAAATCCTCTCCGCAATACTGGGCATGCCACGCTCCCAGCCGACTGACGTTTATTAACTAACACAGAGTTGCGAATGATGTACCAACACAGCGAAACAAGAGCCTAGTGTTGAGCCTAAATCAAGGTCCTAAATCATAAGCCGTGGTGTGACAAACTGCACAATGTTTGCCAGTACTTTTAAAATGGGGCTTTCTTGCCAGGCTGAGAATTCATAGAGCCCAGCCAAAGAAAACAATGGGAGGGAGCCAGGGTTCTCCCAAGCCTTGGCATGAAATCCACAATAGTAGCTTTGGCAGAGGTCCACGGACTCGAGCACATGCTCCATAAGGTCACTTCAGAACACCATAATTACTTGGTATTTACTTTCAGACAAAAATAATAATAATAAAAAAACAAGTGCCACCAACACAGTTTAGGGTTTCTGTTACAACCCCAGACCTCGATGTCTCGGAGTGCCCTGTCACTGGCACCGTGTGATGGAGTGGGGAAGCGTGATCTGAACAGCAGAGATGACAAACAGCACGGCACGCTTGGGGAGGGAGAATGGACTTTATGTCCCAGCTTGTCCTCGAGCTCGTGAGCAGTGTTTGTTGCTGCCCTTCAGTGGCTGTTTACTGACCTTTGGGCTTGAATTTGGGGGTCACTGCTGAGTTCACTTGAGGCGAGTTGTTTGCTTTTTCAAATATCCTCTTCTCTGCATCCTCTCCTTACTGGCAGTCCTGCTGGAGAAGTTAGGATCTGAGCAGATCATTAGGACTGGAAAGCAGCCCCAAATCTAAAGTCTGGCTCTGAACAACTCGGAGTTGGGCAGGGGAACTGAAAAGCTAAGCTTACTCTGAATTTCAGTGCCTGGATTGGATGGTGCATAAAACTCTCTGAATATGGTATGTTTGGTCCTGATGCTCATGATTTGGGATATTTGCTAGTCTCTTTTCCCTAGATAAATCCCTCCAGCACAACAGAGGGAATGGGACTGAAGATCCTTGATCTGTCTCTGCTCTTAAACCTGGAGTATCCAGGACTCAACTCACTGACACTCAGCCTTTACTATTTACATTTAAAAAAGAAACCACATTTGATTATTCAGCATTCTTCTTTCACATTTTTATTGCCATTTTGCAGAACTGCTCTGAAGACCAGAGAAAACCTTTCTGGTTGACATATTTAATATTTTAGCACTTCATAGTGTCTTTAGACAAAAGTGTCCAACATGCATATGTATTTTGGCACCTCTGCTTATGGCCCCTGTTATGTCTTTGGCCTTGAGAAGCAAAAGAAGGAAAGGAAAAAAAAATGCACGCAACCTTAAACTGGGTCAGGATTTTTCCTTTTATTTTTGTTGATAGCTCCGTTTGGGATTTATGCATTGATAGAGGAGAAGTAGGGAAAAAATGTATGCCCCAAGCATGTGTCCTTGAAAAACAATGTCACATCTTAATTTTCTTGGGCTAGCAATGCCTGCATTCCACACTCCCTGTGATGTAGAACTAATGAAGATAGAAGTGCAAGAAAACCTGTAATCAATTCCAGTCCACACCAGGCGTAGCCCACCAAGAAGCACACCCATTTGAAATGTCACGATGCTGAAAGGAAAACCCAGGCCATGCAGCCGTGACAGTCCAGTATTTCTAGCTGGTGATTTTTTTTTTTTTAGGGAGGGTTCTGCATCCATGGAAAAACAAAAGCAAGCAAAAGTGCTCCTTGGCATTGCTGTGTGTCAAATACTTGTAAGCAGCAATATTCGGAGAGCAGCTCAAATACGCAAAAGCACAGTTGTTAGGAAAGACTGAAGGCGTGAATTGAAGATTTTCTTCTGGGCACTGAGGATTTGTTTCCCTGTGTTTTATTCCCCTATGTGTGTCCCAGAAGCGTCGTGCGTATAAACTGTGTATTGCTGATACCATGGCAATGATTAAAACCCCCCAAAAAGACCAGCCCTTTCAGTCAGGAGGCTCCATGAGCCTGGGATGAGGGGGCTCCCTCAGTGCCCTGTCTCCCCCATGCCAGCACTCTGCCTCCTGCCTGTTTCCACCTGTTTTCCTTTGGTTTAAGGCATAAATGCCTCCTGGGAGAAGAGTTTTGTTACAGAATTGTGTGCACGTGGTGATTTGCACAATGAGGTCCTGGTATGTGTGGGGGATTCCTATGGTAGTGCCTATAGCAGCAGGGGTAGAAATAATAGCAATAATCATAACCTAAACCAACAGCTGGTGGGAGAAGAAGCAGAGATGTAGTGTGACTTTCCAGGTGTCACATAACAGCTCAGTGTCAGAGCCCTGAAAATAAAACCCCTGTGTATCCTGTCTGCCAGCCTGGTGCTCTGGGCTGGAGAGGACAGAACTGGCTGGTGATGGCTCCTGATCTGGGTTGATTTACAGTCCGTGCAGAGTCAGGGAGAAAGAAATGAATAATACAGACAGTTCTTTGTAACTGTGGATTTCCATCTTTCCTGTGTTATTTCAAATCTTAACCTTAAAATCCTGTTAACCTTCAACCCTGTTAAACCTAACCCTGTAAATCCTGTTATCGTCTACCCTGCACCGTTGTAGCTTAGCCATATCTTAGCTGCCTTGTGTTTAAGTGGCCAGTCATTGGGGCATTACCCAGGGGCTGTGAATGTTGGGGTTTTTTAATTTCCAAGTCACTATTGTTTCCAGAGATCCCCTGAAATAACTTTACTTCTGTGTCTTTAGGCATTCACACATAAAACAGGAATGTCAACTGACAAGTGTTAGATAAATGCACAGAAATTTGAGGGTGACTCAAATTTCTTAGCTTGTGGTTTTTATTATCAGGATTTTTTAACCTTAGTGATCTGCAAATGCCATCCAGCATGTGTAACTAGTCCCTGCCAGTCCACTGCCAGGAATCTGGGACCTGCTCTGGGTTACTTTGCCATCAAATGGTTCAGTCTTCACTAGGAAATTATTTGTCTTCGTGCACAGTGATCCCACCACTCTTCCCAGGAAATGGATTGATAGAACAATGCTGCAAGATTATCAGTCTGTCCTCTAAAGACTTTAATTCTCCAAAGTAAAAGTGAAATGCTCACCTTGATTTAGCTCCTTTCACTGTGGTTTGTGATCTGCTGGGCTCCTGCTCCCTTCCTACCACTTGATAAGCTCCTGTGGAGATGGACATTGCATCTTTCCGCTTCCTCGATTTTGAAGGGAATCACTCTGGGGAATATCACAGCACTGTGTTGTTATAATTTTGCAAGACTGTTGAAGTCAGCACGTGTTTGATGTTAGGTTTGGCAGGGCCAGGATCACATCAACTGATGCTGTCCCAAGCTGGAGGAGAACTTCCAGAATCTCCAGTTATTTATCTACCACTGACACTGTGAGCAAACCCATGTTTACACAGGGAAAAGCATGGAAGTGGTTAATCTGAGATGGTTGTGCAGGCATCTCTCTGCCTGTCAGTTTTACGTTCCTCCAGATGGGACACCTGGTAGGGAAGCCACTGGTGGGAACTGACAGAAGGGTACAGAAGAGGCAGATAAGGAACAGCATGAAATTGTCTTTTGCTTCCCTGTGAGCGTGAGGGAAGAAACCAGCAGGTGTTTTCAAGAGGCAAATGGCTTGAATGGAACAGCAGAAACCCAATTCTCATCTCTCAGGATAGTCTCCCTAAGCCTCTTGTAAACCTCACTCCTTGGCTCTGGCTGGCGGCTCAGTCTGGTTGTTGAGTAGACTCAGATATCTGCACATCTGTAAATAATGAGTGATAGCAATTACATGTTCTTTCTGAAAGACAAAGCAGCACATTGAACACTGCTGGCAGCGAGCAAAGCCCAGGAGGACCAAGCTGAGGGCTGCTGATTTGAACCGTCCCATCTATTAAAGGGGCATCATTGTCACAGTGGTTTTGTCTGAAATCCAGCGCTTCCAGCCTTTGTGGTTCCTTTTACTTCCACCTCTCTGTGCTACTTACTCAGCCAAAGTAAGGGCTGACTAATACTGGAAGTATTTGCCTTTCCATTCCCTCCTTCCCTCTTCTGGCTTGCTTTCTTCAAAAAATACACGCAGCAGCTTTGATGTACAGACCTGCACAGTGGAGATGGGGAAACCAAGGCACTGGGAAAGGTACAGAGCTGAAAGGTGGCACCGTATCAGTGTGGGACTGAGCAGCAGAATCAGGCAGAAAGGCAGTCTCTCCTGATTCCTCATCCTGTGCTCAAGAGTTAGAGACAGCTGTTGTTTCATTTTTGTCAGAATTAATACATTACACATTCCTGGCACATTCCGTATTGTTTTCCAGCTTGTGAAGAGCCCCCAGATCACCTTCTGCAGTGCAGTGAATCTCAGAGCCTGGCTTACCTTTGGCATATTTGGATCTCCTGTACTTGTCCATCCCTGTTTGTATTGTACATACAAACCCATCAGTGGGGTGTAAGACTGTTCTGGTGCAGTGAGTTCACGTATGGAACTGTGCCAAAGCTTAATGAGCAATCAGAAAGGTGAAGGAACATTCAACATGCTTATTTGTCACTGCTGCTGCTCCCGAGGGTGTCCTTTAACCCTCTGAGTTCAACACTGTATTATGCAAGTTTTGTTTTTGTGCTCAGTGGAGTGTGTAATTGTCCCTTTGGTGACTTGAAGAACTCTGACTGTTCAAAGACCATTTGGGAAGCAGGGGGGTAAAGGGGGAAGCCCAAGCAGATAAGTGACCTATTTAAGCAAGGTTCACATTGATTTCACTTTCTGTTTGCTTTGCAGAACTGCTGCTAGTGTGGGCACCTTCTTCCTTCTGCACCAGACACAGAAGGTGATCTTTGTTCTTGGTTGATAGTGATCTCTCAGTAATCTGGAATATGAAGTAACATATTCAGAAGACAGTTTGTTTGGGACTATCTAAAAGGATAAAATGAAATAAATACTGGTATATATGTATATATATGTACGTGTGTGTGTGTATATATATATATATATACACACACACACACATATGGATGTCACCATGTACCCTGTCCTGCAATCCAGCAGCAGAGAACAGACACATCTCCTAAGGGGAATGTTTATGTTGGATGTTAATTCTGCAGTTCCTGGGTAAACTTGGATAGTTCTGCAGGCGCTTGGGTGGCAGCGGCGTGAGCCGTGTGGGCAAAAATATGCAAGGGAGAGACAGGCCAACTCTTTGTGACTGGACACTTAGAAATGTGGGCCCTACAAAAGTGAGAGGTTTGGAGAAGACAGAGGGATGTGCTGGCTTGGAGATCTGGCCCCGGACCAGGAACATTGCCCAAGGCAGGGTGGAAGCTCCCTGTTAGAGACAAATGCAGCTGTGGTTAAGGTGGTTCTTGAGGGCAGTCTTTGTTCACACAGTCTAAAAAGAAACGTGTAAACCTACACCTGCAAGAAGCACATTCGTGTGGGTCTGAGCCAAACCCCATGGAAGTTGGGAGGAATCTTTCCACTGACTTCAATGGGCTCTGAGTCCAGGTCCCTGGTGATTGGCTTGAAGTGACACGTAGACTATTTTTGTCTGACAATTTTTTCCTTTCTGTATTTTCCAAAAACATCAGTAAGAGAAGAACAAGTAAGAACTTCATCTGTTTTGCTAGAGCAGGACTGAAGGTTGCATTATTCCCCACATCCCGGGGCTGGCCGTGGAGATTGTGGGACGCAGCGCTGCAAAATCCAGAGGTCTTTTTTTTTTTTTTTTTTAAATGAGATAAGTAATCTAAGCTATTTACATTCTTGTTCTACATATTGAACCAATGGAATGGTTCAATGCGATGGAAAGATCTCTGGAAACATTAACAAATGCGGTGTTTACTTGCTTTGGCGCATTACTGATCACAGCAGGCAGATGAGATATTTTCTTTCTAAATTTGTAGAAACAAGTAACAAATTCTGCAATGATCTATGAAAAGGGACACTTGCCAGAAGGAGTCTAGCACAATGCTTGGAAGCATAGGGCTCACTGTGCCTTTCAGTTCTGTTTCCTTGAAGTTCCCTTTATCTTACCTTTTCTTCTTCACCCATATGTGGTGCCAAGCTCTCCTGCAGCCATCAGTAATATGGATCAGTGGAGGCCTCCAACTTTATGATTAAAGCATTAAACATCAAATTCTTTTCTACTGCCTCACTGCAGAAGTTTCAAAGCAGTTTAGTTGTTCTTTTGTGGATTGATGTAGTTATAGGGGGGGTTGACAGCTGAATAGCTGCAGTTGGGTTGGTATACAAACTTTCCTGTTGCTGTAAAAGGAATGTGTAAGAAAGCAGTGACTGATGCATCTCTAGAGACATCATGCAAGAGCTTAATTTAGTCCTTTTTTAATAGAACCTTGGATCTCAAGCCCTGCTCTTGTATAATGACAGGCAAAAGGAAAAACTAACAGGCTAGCTTGCTTTTGAAACCTGTCAGTTGGCTTTAAAGAGGGGCTTTGCTAAAAGAACCATGTATAAGAGTAAAAAGATGACTAAAGTGCTGATGAAAAACATTTTAAGTGCAGTCAGAGCGGTGTGATAGATGAGTAACTTGGGACTGGCAGCCTTTCGAAGCAGTGTGAGGCTGTGTTTTCCTATGGGAGTGTCTTTCCCAGAGCCAGGGTGATCAGAATAACCAGTGAGAGACAGTGGCTCCCCTTGAACCTGGAGGGGTGTCCGTGGGAGCTGTGACCCCTCTCTGTCTTTCCCCTCTTTTAAACCTGCTTCACTTAATGTGCACCCACCTGCCTGCAGATGTGGTATCGGGGTCCCTGGGTGTGGATTCTGGGAGCAGGGTACAGCAGTGAGAACCTTCCCACACGATGGCAGGTCCCAAACTTTCCTGCACATCCTACTTCCAGTAACAGACTGGCTTTTAGAGTCTGTAGCTGCCCCTTTACAATTTTTGCTAAATAACAGTCTTCCAGCACACAGTTTGTGCTTTCACAATGCTTTGCAACTCCATCAGCAAGAACTAGTCTCTATTTTTAATGTATTTTGCTCTTTGATTAAAGTTTCTTCTGACAGCATGCTTGGCTAGGGCTGCACCAGCTCCCAAAGTTGGGTATATGATGGCAAAAGGAGTGTGTTGTGCTCTGAAAGAGCTGTTATTACTGCTTGCTTTTGCAATTGCTGAGTTGGACCACTGCTTGCAACTTCACAGATTCCAAGCCCATAATTACTGACTGCTGCCTCTGCTGTGAAACACTTTATTAAGCCTTTAGAGTCATTAAAGATTTTCAGGAAATTTATGGGAGCTCGGGTCAAGTTTCCTGTTTGTTTATATAGCTCAGGATCTGCCAAAAATGTGGCCTGTAGAGTTTCTGTAGGGCAGCCTCTGCTCACCCAAATCTGCTTAAGGAACTGATGGGAACTGCCTGTTCCATCTTCCCTGTCCTAGTGTTAGCTGTCGTGGGCACTGGGATGCAGCCCTGCATCACAGAGAAATATTCCAGCAAAATTAAGTGAAGTTGCTGGACTCAGAGCTGATTTCTTGCTGGAGACAGTGGCCTCTAAATCTGTCAGAGCCTGGACACTGGGGCTGTGAGCTCAGGTAAAGCTGCCACTGCCACAGCGGGAGTAAGGGCTGAGCTCAGAGTGAGTAAGAAACCTGGGAATTGGTCCCAAGTGTTTTAAGGGACTGTTGTTTCTTCCTACCTTGGATCTAAGGGAGCCAAGGGGAGTTCAGGGCTCGCATGGCTGCTTGAGCCAGACAAGGTGTGGCTTTATATGGGATCATGCTTGACCGAGGAGCATTAATATTCACCAGGATGGCTCAGAGCAATTCATATTCATGACACTAAATCCCGTCATTTAATTCATCTGCTACTTCTTTATTTATTCTTTTTTAAAGACAAGATTTATGTTTTGGGCTTTGCAAATGCCCTGTTGTGTCACAAACGTGGCATAAAACATGCCTTGCCCAGCTGTCACACAGAGGTGTCTGCTATGCTGAGCCATCTTAGCAGTGGAAGTCACCTCCCAAATACCTTGTACTGTGATGGTATTGTGTACTGTTTGGGGTACATTTGGTATGTGTTAAAGGTATGTGTTATTACAGACCTCAGAGCAGCTTTTTACTGAACTGTTGGAGATCTGTATTTTTAAAGCTGGAATTGTGAGTCCAAACTGGCAACATTCGACATAAAATAACTGTGTCTTGGTCTGTAGAACATCCATTTATTACAGGATTAGAAGCACTTGTAATGAAGAAGGCCAGTTACGATTACAGCCTTTCTATAATCATGCGTGGCACAGACTAAAGATAACTTTACAGCAACCAGCTCACTTCTGACAGCACTTCAGAAAGGTCTGTACTAATGTCCAAGCAGGGACTGATGGCTGTCCCTGCAGGAAAGGCTCACCCCATTCTTGGGGAACAGAAAAGCCCAGTGTTCCTGCAAGCCAGCCAGACTAGCGCATCTGCATCTACCCTGCTGTGGCTTTGTGGCCAGACTGCATTATTTATCTCAGGGTGCTCCCTGGGATTTACTCAGCTGGTGCCCTGGGCTGGAGCCCTGGGTCTGCTCTCTGCTCTTAGTTGCCCCCAGCAGTGTGGATGGCTGCTGCAGGCAGGTTCTCCGGCTGGCGTGGAGCTGATAGCCTCTGTCTCGCCCAGCTGGACTCGCAGTGGCAGCACATGTCTGAGATCTCTCCCATCACCTCTTGGAATCACCTGCCAGAAGGTCAACAGCCTGAGCTCAGCTGGAAAGGGGAATGCCAGCCTGCACCTCTGGATTTTGGGATTGCCTCAAGGTGTTCCAGAGGATCCAAAGGTAAGTACGAGATTGGCACTTGTCCAATAATATAGGCACATTTTCCAGTGTTCCTGCGTTAATGATAATTAGAACCAGCTATGGCCAGGGGCCTACAAAACTTTCCATCCTCGTTTTTCTTTACAGACCAATAGGTGTGTAATGTAGGCTGGTAATGAAACTAATTATTATCCACGGATTTCAAGGGCGTAAAGCCCATGCCAGCCCAGGATTAGATGGCTCCTGACTCTCAGAGCTTTAACAGGCTACTAGTTTCTCTTTCTCACCAGTGTTAATCAGCACAGCTTTGCTGACACAATGGAAGTGTCTGCAAAAGCCAAGGCAGCTCTGCCTTGGCAACGTGCCTTGGAGAGCTCCAGGCAGGGGAGGATGAGATATACCATACGCCTCCATTTCCTGATTTGCAGTATATCAAGATATAGACAGATCTTTATTTTTTGATGTGAAAGCAGAATGAAAAACTAGGTTAAATCCGTCTTGAGGGATATTAAGCCAGTTCTCAGGAAGCCTATGCAATTATTATGCCTCATCCCAGCCTTCTTGATTGGGAACATGCCTTTAAGAACATGATCAGCCCCAGGAGAGCTCCCCCGTAGCCCGGGAATTCCACCCTGTCTGCTGACGAGGAGGGAGGCTGGGCCACAGAAACTCTCCATTCAGAAGGGAAAGCTTTGCTTCCCAAATTTTTGGGTTTTTTTTGCTTTCACTTTTTTTTTTTTCTTTCTGGCAAATTATAAATGTGCACGTTGGATTCTTTTGTCAACCAAATCTAATGGGACTGGCCTGAGCTGAATGGCTGGTCTGTGTGATGCTCGGACTCGGTTTCTTTTCAGGTGTTCCTTGCCTGTTTCCACGAGATGAGGATTAGCATCTGCTTTTGGGCTCAGAGCAGCTGCGGGCACTGTGTCCTGGCTGGAGGGTGCTTGTGGGAGATGGAATGTATTGTGTTAGACTGGCTGGGGTTTGGGTCTGAACAGGTGCCTCTCCAGCCCTGTGCTATCACAGGGCTGTGAAAATAGCGTAGGGCCAGCAGTAAGGATTTTTTACTCTTTTAAAAGGTAGTATAATAATTCAAAGTTTGGTTTTCATCCATATTCTCTTCTGTTCCCTGCATAGAATCAGATTCCCCGTTCAGCTATAGGATGAACTGGTTGTGGAGATGATGAGGGGAATAAAAATGTTAATCAAACCTCAGGCAATAGCACAATTCTCAAGGCAAACATGCCTGTGATTTCCTTTGGTTCCCTGTGAAACTCCTGAGCTACCTGAGCTGGGAGCCAGCTCCTGAAGTCTGAGGCTTTTTTCTGTGGAATTTAGAGAACAGGTTCCCAGATAGAGCATCCTATTGATTTGATATTCTGATAGAATCCACCCAGATCTGAAATTCCAAGTGGAGAAAAATAACTGCAGCCACTACAGCTGAAAGAATGTGAAGCCTTCAACCTGGCAACTGCTGGAGTGGGCTTCCCTCGCATCTCCCCTGTCCCTGACGCAGCCCCCAGCCCCAGGAAGATGCGTGGTACAGACACACACACACACACACACAGAGCCTGTTCTGCTGGCAGATTTACAGTTTGCCTTTGGGACTGACCATCCATTACGGCTCAGTGCAGCTGTTCACGTGAAGACAGCTTTAAACTCTTCCAGAAACTGCTGGCACACATCTGTGGGTGTCTCTCCCTCCACCCCTTGCTCAACCCCCTGGGGCAGGAGGGAAGTGCTGCCACCTCCTCCACTCCTGGGGGCCATGAGGGAAAAGCTGGTGGCTCTGCACACACCCACTGTGGTCACTTTGCCCCTGTGCCAGTTCCTTCATGAGTGTAACGTCACGCACACACGTCTCCAAACCATCCCTGCTGAACCAGGCAGGGCTCTGCCCCTCATTGTGAAACTCGTGTGCATTTTATGAGGTTTGACTTTGAAATAACAGCTTCCTCCTGCTCTGCTCTGGTTTCATCCATTTCTGGATCAGCTTTTGAATAAAGTGCTGGGATGGAATTAACTTTTACTTCACACTGCAAGCTTCCAGCCCAGTGTCTGTCTTCCTCTCAGTGTCCAGCACAAAGCTCTCTGTAGCTCTTTGATGGCACCTTTGTGCCATCACCCCCTCCACTGTTGCTTACTCACCTTCCTTCTATCCCTGCATTAAGTTACAAACCTTCCTAAGCCTATTTTAATTGGCCCTGGGTGCCCAAGTCACCAGATGGTACAAACATTCAAAGAGGGCATGAGAGCATCTGTTGTTTCCAGGAATAACCTTGTGCCCATGTAGTCATTCCTTCACCCCATAACTGCTGGACGAAGGAGGAGACCTGTAGGCTCAGGTGGCTGAATGATGTTCCTCTTCCCACACAGTAATTTTGTCAAAACCAAGTTTATTGACATGGCAGTGAGTTCCCTTTGTTGTCCTTGCCCTGCCTGGGGGACAGGACGCTCTCCCATCGGAGTGCAAGGATGGTGCCATAGCAGGGAGTGCCAGGCTGCAGCAGAGTTGGGCAGCATGAGATTGCTTTAATGCCTGGACAACCCTCCCTCCTAATCAGGGCAGTACAGGATGCATGGGAATTCAGAGTTAAGGCTTTGGGAGGAGTCTAAAGTCGTGAATTGCACCAGCACATCTCCACTTCTGTGTTGGCACATGAATGGCCCAGAGGCCTTTTGGGTTACTTTGGATTTTGGACACAGAATACGAGGATCATCTCTCTCCTGAAGGTGGAGGGCTTGGGAGGCTCTTACCGATATGCACAGCCCATAGGAGGATCCCTCAGGCTGTGCTCAGCTCCACGCTTTGGGCAACCCAAGACCAAATGTTGTCTCTGCAGAGAACTGAGCCTCCTCTGGTGGGTGATGAGGTGGCGTTGGTGTGAGAAGTCGACAAGGGCAGGGCTACTGCAGCCCATTGAGAGCAGTCAGGATCCCAGAGTGGGAAAAAAATGGACACCATATAGCCAAGAACCATACTTTAAAATGTAAAGCAATCCAGTAGTTTCCAGCCAGCGGCTTTTCCCCAGCTGTTCGTTTCCAATAGAGTATTATGATCAGTAATTGATACTCTCAGATGTCTCGATGCAATCCCCAGAGAAGGATGGCCAGGGCAACATATTTTTTTTCCCAACTCACTGGAAAATTGAGCCCCAGCTGGGGCTAATAAGTGCTTTCATTAAAATACTGATCTTAATCCAAAGCTGAGAATAATGTCTCCTCTGTGCTGCAGTTCTCCTCAGCTCTGACATGGGCTATGCTTTTTAACAAGAAATGAAAGGAGGATAAATAGACACTTCTCACCCCAACATCATAATAGCACCAATGTTAGGTCCCAATGAGGCCAATGCTATTTTGATTGGACCAGTGAAATGTGTTCTTGTTTCTTTCATGAAACAAACTCTTTCCAGTGATGGAGATGGGATGTATGGCCAGTGCACCCCTGCATCCTTCTCCTGGATCCATCCTGCTTCACTGCCCGTACATGGTCTCATCAGGAAGAAAATGGGGAGCAGGAGTGTTGGTCTGGGTGCTGTGTGTATGCCATGATGTGTGTTGGACTGCAAGGCACAGGAGAAACCGTCCCATGATTTTAACACGAGGATTCCTTCTGTCCTTCCATTTCTTCATTTTCTTCTGGACAACACAGAGAGATTATTAGTAATATTTACTCATCCAGAGCTTTTCAGACAGAGAGATGATTTGCAAACTACATCTTGAAAGGTTGAAGGATTTGTCCCCTGTTCTCACACTACTTTCACACATAAAAAGGGCAGTGATTTTTCCTTTTTCCTAGGAATAGGGCCTGTGCATTTCTAGTTCAGTAAGCAAATGTGAAGACAATAGCCTTGTTTCATGTTTATTTGATATTTTTCTCTTTTCAAAGCTGGATTTGATTCCTGTTTTTTGGCAAGGCATCAAGTATAAAATAGGATGCCACTCCTTTCCCTCACCTTCCTCCACCCTTTTGCCCTGTTGTCTCTCTGCTATACCTTTGATTGAGGTTGGTCCTGCCTCTGCTCCCATCTTTTCTACTTGTGCTGTTCTGCCTCAGAAGACATAGACAGGGATGCTCCCTGAGAAGTCTCAGATGTCATGGGAAGGGAGAATCTTGATTTGTTCTTTAAGACCGACTGGAAATCCCAGAACAGTCTCCTGCACATGCATCAAGTTTAACACATATGAAGCTGATGACTATTGAAGGATGAACTGCTGTGACTCATTGCTGGAACAGGACACGTATCCTGGTGCTTCTGTGAGGAACACTCCAGGCATTTATAGAGATATGATTAGGTGAAGTCCTGATAGCTGAGTTGTGTTATGAGGAACAGCTGAACTGTTGGATGCTTCCCTGAAATAAACCCTCTTTTTTCATCCATTCTCTCTCACTGTTCAGCTTTAGGGCTATGTTTTTTCTTGTCAGGAAAAAAGGGCATTCCGGGTAGCAGAGTTAGAAAGGGAAGTACCCAAAAATAGAGAATTCATCAGATACCTCTGAGAACATGTGACCAGTTGCTCTCTGAGGAGTCATACAGCTCTGGGGAAGACTTTTAACTCCTTTAATGAATGGCTGCTCTGTGATTTATTCTTTTTCCTACTGAATCTAGGATGTCCTCTTTGAACACCAGGACCTTTTTGCACTCACTCACCAATAAAAGTGAAGGGCCAGGCTCTGATAATTTCACTGATAACAAACTACACTTTATTTCTGCCTTCATTTACACCACTCATAACTAGTACTTGATCCTTTTTTGAAATCCTCTTACTTTGTGAGGTTTTATTCAGTCTTAAATGTAAGGCTATGACATCTTGTGTGCAGGTTCTGGCTTCCCTTCTGTGGATCTGTGGAGCTGGAAACACTTTATGTTTTGGTACTAAAGTCTCACAAATTCAGGAAGTTATTCTCAGGTGGAATAAAAATGTTGTTTGACAAAGACAATGGTAGAACTGTAGTTAAAGCTGAAGCATTAGGGACATTCCGTGTGGATTTATGAAACAAAGTGGAAAATACAGAGATTTTGCAGCAAATCTAAAATGCTGCACTTCTTAGTCAAAACTAAAGCTCAGACATCAGAGCCAGAAATTAGTTTCTTGAATTGCTCTCAGGGACAGACCACCAGAGAGCCCTGGAGAGCTGCTGCTCCTGCTGTCTGGACTTCCCTGTGCTCCGACCACTGCACCCAGTTCTGCCATCATAATGACCCTCCAGCTCACAGCATCCCATCCAGATGTTTATCGTACTGCTTAAAACAATGTCTGCACATTTGTCTTTGCCTGTAGCAACACTTCGCATTTAGTCTGCAGGGTCTTTAGGGCAGGAACTGCCTTGGTTGTTTTTTTGGGGAGCACCTGACACTTCTAAACCTGCTCTGCAGTGCTGCAACACCACTCTGCACTTGCCTGAGCCCTGTTTGGGAAGGCACAGGATGTCTCCTGTTACCATTACCGAGTAACCTGCAGTGACTAGCCACAGCACAGCTCAGCTGCCAGCTGAAATCCATACAGTTTCCCAACCAGCCCAAGAAGGACAAGCCATTCATTTAGATTTCACGTAACCCTTTCTAAGCCAGGAATCCGAGAATAGCAGAGAGAGGGGTTGGCAGACTCTCCTGTGGGTTAAAAGGAGCTATTTGTTCTCATAATTACTTGTCTAGGAGAGGGGTCTGTTTGACAGTGCTTTCCTGCAGAGCATCATGTTTGCCCTGAAGCCAAATAAAACTTTGGTATAAACTTCTGCCCAAAGAGAAGAAAAGGCAACTCAGAGGGAGTTTCTGTGAATAAAAACGCTGTAACCATTTCAAAGCATCTCTTGTACATCAAGTGAGTATGATCCCTAATATCTCAGATGCCTAAAAGGCTCTTTAATGTCCAGGAATAGGCACAGACATGAGGTGGTTTCCCTTCCCCTTCACTAAGGCTTTTTAACTGTGTCTGTGTCAGACTCCCCCACCCACCTCGCTCCCCTGCCACCCAGTGGACTTCCTGACACCTTTTTCAAGAGATGCCAGCACAGAAAACCTCTATTCCTTTCCCTGGCCAGAGCCAGCCAGGAGCTGCCTCTGGTGTAGCTGCAGGGATCAGGCACTCTCCACTTGGCTTTTCCCACAAATGCAGTGCTGGGATGGCTGGGAGCAGTTTGGGCAGAGTGGCTGCTGCTTGGCTGGTAATTGTGGCTTTTGGGTTTTGTGTTACCCTCTGACTAATCCTGTGCAATCTTCTCAGGTTTCCAATGCTTAGTTCAAGTCAGACTGTCCCTACTCCCACTCCCTTCAGGCTATGATGATGACATTTGGCTTTGATATGGGAAGGGGCATTTCACCACAGACCTGACCTTTGCCAGACCGCTGGGCATGGCATCTGCAGTGCTCACGCCGCACAAGTGAGGGTCGGGCAAGCGACTCTTGATTTCAGAGGTTTTATTTTGGTATTTCACCAACTTGAATGACTTTACCATCATTTCCAGTAACAAATGCACCTAATTAATGGGTGGAAGTATTATTGCCCTCTGGGGTATATGGTCTGAATTGCTCAGCTGTGTCCCACAGGCTCCATCGTGGTTGAGGGAAATCAGCTGCGAAGTCGAAGTGGGGCAGTTCTGTGTTTCTGGAGCAGAGCAGGTCTGAGTTCTGGTGAGTGACTGCTGTGAAATTCAGAGTAGCTGTGGTATCCTGATCCCAAGTAAGAGTAAAGAACCTGTTGGAAATGCAGGAAGGAAAACAGCATCCTGACCTCTCTAAAATTATACTGGCTCCAGAGGGAATAAGAAACTGCTTTTTGTTGGAGAATTCTGTATCTATGACTTGAAGACACATAGGGAGTCAGTGCACTGTCTGGGCAAACAGGAGTTAGTGACTGAAGCTTTTCGGTTTAGATTTGTGAGGTTTTGTCAGTGGTAAGCTGTAAACTGTTTATTTCCATGTCCAGAAAGTTTTGGTTCCCTTAAGAATTTTCCCCCTTTTCTTCAGGAAAGGGTATAATTTCTCCTGCTGAAGAGACACACATGACTAGATGCCATACTGGTGTGGTTACAGGATTATGTTTTCAGACACTAATCTTAAGATTTTTGTGCCTCAGTTTCCTTTTCTGTGTATTAGTTCTCCCTGCTGCAGGTGGACAGAGGTGGATGATGTTGGTGTAGATGCTTAGCTCTCCTAAAGTGCTTTGGGATTTATTGAGGGATCATTCCTTTGAGATGGAAATAACCCTTAGCACATCTTGTGTTTCATAAAATGAGGATATGATTTGTCTTAGCTTCATATAGGACTCTAAAAAAGTGGGTTTACACCCCCCTCTGCCTCTTACTAGAGACCTATAATGTAACCCATTTACACTCCCAGGCTAAAAGAAGGGCTAGAGTTGTTCTTTAATATTACATTGAAAGGTTTCCAGTGCTGCTGACCACAGTCTCCTGTAGTCTGCAAGAAAGCCCTGCTTGTGTGGAACCCCCATTTTTGAATGAGGATTGTGCTTTAAAACCCACTGGTCATCAGAGTTTCAGAAGCTGCATGTGGAGGGCACCCCAGCCTTTCAGACCTAAGGTGTGTTAGGAGCAATGGTATGACTTCAGGTCCTTATGCCAGTGAAGTCCTTCAAGGACACACTTTCTTCATTCCAATAGATGCTACCCTATGAATAGGATCAATCTATTCTGATGGAATTTGGTTTTTTGCCAAGATTAATATGATAAAGGAGGTTGGAAGATTTTGGAGGGAGATTTTGCTGCATACTGGGCAGATGGTGGCTTGTTCCAGTGAAGAGACAACGCAGGATGATGAGGTGGGGTGGGCGGTTCATCAAGAAGTTGCTGCTCCTGTCTGTAGAAGAGTTAAAGAGATTCACCCTCCCTTTTGGTGTGCAAACACCCAGAGTCCTTGTCTTTCATGGGGAATGGTTCTTAAAAGACCATCTTCTGCTTCTCATGGCTGTGGTGAGGTATCTAGCAGCAATGAGCTGTGTTCCGGTGTTTGCTGCGTTTGTCACGTTGAGCTGGCAGTGCTGAGGGCCCCGCCTGACTGAGCAGCCGAGCTGGCAGCAGCAATGTCCAGACAGCCCACGAACAGCAGCTTAATGCCTGTGCAGGTACGGTATGTATTTATAGCTGAATGCACGGTCTGTGTGTGCACACATGTGTTCCTGGGAAAGTTTTTGAGTGAGTGAATAATGCATCTCAATTACATCCCAGTCTGGAGCAACAGCCTTGCTAAGGAATTGAAAATCTGTAAAGAATCCACTGAAGCTGAAAACACCATTTGGTTTCCTTCACCGGAGGGACGCTCATCAATATCTCTTTCTGTTAATATCAGAGGGTTAAGGCCTTGGCAATGTTCTCAGCCACCAGATGCTGACAGAATTTTTTTCTTAAAGGCAATTTCAATGCTGTTGAGTTAAAGCTCCAATTTTGCCTGATGCTGCAAGCTTCTTAAAAACAGCAAAAAAGAGATGAGTGTGCAGACTGCTGGCTTTTTTTTCCTTTGTGTGTGTCCTATGAATGAACTATCTTCTTATTTTATCTGCATGATGATGGATTTCTTACAGTTCACTCCACTCTTGACATCACATGAAATCCTGGGTTCCCTGAAGTGAGAGACTGGTGCTCTGGTGTTTATGCTGCATCTCTGGACAGTGCCCAGCACTTCATGGTCACTGTGGTGGAGGAACTGGAAGAGGAGTTCCTAAGTGAAGATTAGGAGTCCATGGTGCAGGAGGAGGGGTCCTTACTGAGCCCTGAGTTTTTTCCTGTCAGGCTTAGAAACAACCTTAGCAGTGCTGAATCCCATTTATTTCTCTAATGTGTCTCTAATAATAAATCACATTTTCCCTCTCTGTCTGACAAAGGACACTCCCTCCCAGAGCCAGTAACAGAGCACTTTTCTTCAGAGCCCTGCAATGCTGCTCAACTCTGCCTCTTGAAAATCTAAGCCAAGGTTACGCAGCAACTCTTTGGCTTCACACTAAGTGACCGAAGTGCCCCTGATTGCGTGGTGGTTGTATTCCCATATCCTCAGCGAGGAATTTCCTCTGGTGGTTCTCAGTTCATTAATGTGCTGCTGTCTGACACTACCAGCCCCCTCCAGCTGCCCTCAGCCCGCACAGCTGGGGACACCTGGGCAGTGCAGACCCCCTGCTCCTTAGGGGCTTTGCAGCCCAACCATGGACATCTGCTCTGAGCTGAGACTTGGCATGAGAAAGGGCTTGGCCTTGGCAGGAATATATTTACTTTGTACAGCTTTCCTGTAAAGCAGTGTTGGATGGAGAAGCCCAACAATCTATTTAGTCTAGGAACAGCAAAGCATGCCAGTACCTCTGGAAGACCCCCCCCCCCTCCCCGGCCAGTGCAGCTGGTTACTTGGATAATACTTTCCTACAGGAGAGAAAAGGATATTTGATTCCTGCCTCTTGTTCATCCTTGCTCCACAGCACTAGGGTACTCTAAATTTTTCTGGCTTGGCAAAGTGGCTTGCAGGTCAGGGTGGGGAGGGAGAATAAAACCTTTTGGTTCTGAAGAAACCAAGGTACTTTCATACATGGGAAAGTTTTCTGCGGGGTAATTTCTGTTCTTCTCAACAGGATCTGCTGCAAAAATCTCACAGTTTTAGTAATGCCCTGTGCCAGTCATGGCTAAACTCGAGTGCACACTGCTGCAGGCTTTGCTTTGGACACAGGGAGGTTCAGCCAACTGGTTCTGATAGCAGAGCAAAGGCTGACTTGTTGGGATCAAGTGTGAGGATGAAAAACATACGTGTGCCCTTTAATAAGGAAAAACTGTTGTGTGAGTGAACCCGACCACAGGAATGTGCCTGTGTCAGGATGCTGGAGCCAAAGCAGGTGCCTCATCAGGCTGGGGAGGACCAGACCACAGGTATTCCATGGAGTCGGAGCCTTCATCCCCTGTCAGGAGCCCAGAGCAAACCTCCCAGGATTTCTGAACTCCCAGTCCCATGTTATCTGCCCTGTCTCAAGGAAACCACTGATCACAAAGACAGCTGCTGGCCTGTGTTGCAGCACAGCGAAGGGGATGCCAAGGACAGTGTCTGAACTGTGGGGAGAGGCACTGGAGACCAGAAGATCCCTGAATGGGGGAATGTAGAGGCAGACAGGTGCCCTGGGGAGGGACCCTCAGGAGAGGAAGCCAGAAGGCCTGATTGAAAACTTTTGTAAAGTAGTTTTGTGATAAACTTCACTTATCCCGTGTCTCCAAGAGGGAGAATTGTCATCTTGGGGATTTCACAAGGATGGTATGCCCTGCAGACAGGCATAAGAACAGGGTATGGGTGTCCTGCCAGGACCCTGGCCAGACCCTGCAGGACACCTTGAGGCCTGCGTTTGGGCTTTCTCAATTCAGAGAGCTCAGAGCACACATGCCTGGCTTGGAAACCTGACTCTGTGGGCTGGTGAATGTTCAGGAGAGGCTGTGACGCACCGCAGGCTCTGGGTGCAGTGCTGGGGTTTATCCCCCGCAGGTGAGCACAGCTGTGGGGGCAGGAGCAGCTTGGCACTGGCAGGGCTGTGCTGCCTCCAGGAAGGTGGCATGGGGTGCCGGGGGGCACAGCTGGTGTCGCTGGGATGGGGCCAGGAGGGGCAGCTCGGGGCTGGGCTGGCCCTGTGGGGATCATGCGGTGCCTGCCCATGCTTGGTTTGGCTCTGCGAGGAGCTGACGTCTCCTGGTTCGTGTCACATTATGCATTATGTGATAATTATAAAAATGTGAAAATAGAACTCAAAGTACCAAGCAGGCGGCACGCAGCTTCTAGTGGTCCCATGTGTGTTTTCCTGCTTCTCCTCAGAGTATAAATGGCCCCTTAGAAAAGAGGCTCATGTTTAGTATAAGTTTCTCATTACTTCATAGGGGTTCTTCCTTGTAAGCCCCTTGAAGCAGGATTAACTGGCAATGGGTGGCACAGTTCCCTTAGTACATAGTGATCCAGCTCTACGTTTGAAAGGGCACAGGGCTGTTGCCATTGCTTCTTATTTACTGCCAAGTGCCAAAGGCGGGTTGATGTGAGCCAGTGTAACTGCTGAGTCCATCTTGAAATGGATGTTATGGGCTAAAATATGGTTTGTCATTTGTTTGTCCCTATTATCTACACAATGCCAGGTCCCTCTGAGACATTTTCCTTGGGGAAATTGTTAATTTTCTCTTTCTGGGTGGCATCAGTTTGGTTTTTAACACGAGTTTCCTCTATTTCACTGGCAACTTCCAAAGCCAGCATGGAATGGGAGAAGTGGCTTCAGAATCCAGCTGGGATGTGCTGTGTGGCAGGAGGAATATTTCTGTGGTCCAAGCAGACAACAGACCATGTTTGCCTGTGCCACCAAGGCAGAGAGGAAGCAGCAGCCAACTGTGGTGCTCCAGACATACCCCCAGTGCTCTGTGGGCTCCCCTCCTGCCACTTCATACCACAGAACGGTTTGGTTGGAAGGGACCTTAAAGATCAGACAGTTCCAACCCCCTGCCATGGGCAGACCGGGTTGCTCCAAGCCCAGTCCAACCTGGCCTTGAACACTTCCAGGGCTGAAAGCACTAACATGCTTTCAGTGTAAGGATGACACCTCTGAGGATGCTGGGACTTATCGAAGCTTAGGCATGAGGCAGTTTTTTTTCTTCAAACTCCTCTTTGATGTGTAAGTAAGAAGAACATGAGGGAAGATGAGTCTGCACCAAGACTTGCAAAGGTTTGGCCATCAGTGTTAACTCTCACTGATGTAATACAGTGACTCTAAATTTTGCAGAAGGATTGGCAACCATGAGCTCAGGGCTGCAGCAGAGAATAGTCTGGTTTGCTTGAGAAGCACAAACAACAGGTTTTAAGAGAGCTGAAGGACAGGCTAGCATATCCAAATGTGCTGTCCTATCCTGGAAGGAATGCTGTGCTCGGCAAAAAGGGTTAATGCTGTAAATATGTATTTGTGTATGACCCTTATGCACGTAACAGGTGAGGGTCAGTCTTGCTTTTTTCAAGGGACACATAAACAAACTCTTTTGGATTAGCCTGAGGGATTACCAGAGGAAAAAAATAAGTGTACATGAGACAGAGAGATTCTGAGAAGTCACCCAAACAGGTAGAAAAAGGATCAAATGAAACTCATTAGGTGTCTGTTTCTGACTTCACCTGCTGCTTCTCTCCATTTGTGGGAGAGATACAGCTGTAGTTTTAAGCTCTTCTTTTGTTTTCCAAGTTTCTCTACTGGCCTGTCAGCCCTGATGTCAACATCACCACTTCTAAGCCTTCTCCTTAAATTTACAATCACAGTCATAGATTATTTCCAAGATAAGAAAAGAGGTGTGGAGCATCGTTTAGCAGCACCAAGTTAATAGGTTAATATTGGTGCTCATACTGTGGGTTGTTTAATGAGGACCATGGCCTGATTATCTGGTTTCTTGAGGAGTATTCACCTGTAGAACAGCTAGGAGAGTCTTCTTTTAGTACCTGTTCTGCTATGTCAAAAAAATACAGATATTGGCTGTGGGAACTTATTTAAACTGATTTTTTCTGCTAGATAAAATCAGGAGAGCCCTTAGAGAGTTGAAAGGGAGCTACGGAGCTGTAAAAGAAGAAGGGGCTGATGCTTCTAGATCTTGAAAGCAGTAGCCCTTTCTGGTGGGAATGGCTGGTGCTGAGAATAGGACAGTGCACTGCTGAACTCCTTTAAGGCAAGAAGGGAACCCTTGTATTGGAAAGGGAGAAGGGGCAGCTGGAGGGAGGCAGGTCTGGTTACTGCTAACAGAGTCCCCTTGCTCCACTCATAAAGATCTCATTACAGAGGAAACATCCTTGGCTGTGCTGGGTGTTGTGTTACAGACGAGGGGGACCCGTCCTTTCTGTGCTGGGTTCAGTTTCTGTTGGCCTAAAATCCTGTTTGTCCTGGATAAACCCTTGTCATGAGTTGTTCTGGCACTGAGCAGAGCCTGAGGACAGAGTTGTTGGACGCTGAAAGGGCTCCTGAGCCTGTTCAGTGCCCACCTGCAAGATGGAGCTGTGTCTCCCGGCCAGCACATCGTGTTGTAATGGAGCAAGGAAGTGCCCCATCCTGCTTTTGGATGGCACTGTGGCTGTTGGATAGGTCAGAAAGGGACAACCATAGGGCAGCATCCGGCTCCCAGGTTGCTCCAGTCATTTCAGGACAGCGTGTTTCTGAGAGAGGGCCTGGGGAGAAGGGCTCTCCTGGAGGGCATGAGAAAGCTCGGCCAGCTGTGCCCTATCCTCATGCCCATCCCATCACTCCCAGCTCCCTAATTCTGGATAGGATCATGGCTGTCGCATTAAGGAGATTCAAGGATGACTTTTCAAGTGTTAAGAATGAAAAAGGCACAACTAATTATGTCTCAAATGCCAGGCTGTGATAAACACCTCTGCAAGGACAGGGACTGTGCAGTGCTGAGCAGTTGAGGGGAGGAGGAGCAGGAGATCTGTTGGGATCACACGCCTTTGTGTGGGATTGTGGCCACTCAGAGCTGCTGAGCTGCAAACACCTCTGCCTCCTGAAAACCAAGTGCTAACATTCTTTCTAAGACTGACCCCCAAAAAATCCCTTATGTTTTTACTCAAGAACAGCAGAGAGGAGGAGAGGAGGAGGGCAGATATTCACGGCTGCTGCTGCTCAGGCTCTTGTGCCTTTGGGATCTCTCCTGCTTTTTGTTTCTCTCATCAGCAGTTCCCACACTCTGTGGACTCTTTCTTTCATGTGGAGCATGCTGCATCCATCCTCGGTCCTGAATCTCAACCTGAAGGCAAACAGTTTTTCATGGGCAATACTACATGAAGAGGCTTTGGGTGGGAGGAGTGGTCTTTGAGTGTCAAAATTGAGTTTCTTCTAAAAACTGGAAAAATTTTGCCTTTTACTCTGAATCTCACTTCATGTTGTTGGGTTTCTGTTCAACACAGGCTCCCTGTGCCTCTGCAGCATCAAGAGGAGGATTCCAGGTACAGATCAGTTCAGTAAATATACTCCCTGATTTTTTTTAGAATTCCTAAAATACAGGCAATATGTCATTGTCAGGAGACAGCGATTCTCTTTAGTTCTGTGGGCTGACTGATTACCTGAAAGGTTTTTTTTGGAAGAAATTATTTGAGGGAAGGAGAAGCAGCATTATAAAAGATCATAAAGCAGGTATGATCTTCCTACCCACTGATGTAGGAAGCTGATATGTCATATGTGTGAAAACAAATGAGAACTTAACAAGAGGAGGGTATAATGACTTAAGAGAAGTTTTGGTTGTTACACAACCAGAAGTCCCAGTATCTTAAAAAAATTTTAAAGCATCTTATTTTTCCCTATTATTTCAAAAAATAAGGAAGATCTCCTTTATAACACTAAATCCAGAGGTAATCCAGTGCTGTTTTGCAATTTGAAACTACAGCTTGTGCTTATATGTTGTCTGCTCTGAAATAGTTTTCTGTTACACAATTTTCAAGCAAATTGAGGCAAAGGAAACAAAACGCTGAGATTGTTTTCTTTTAAAGAAATATTATTCCCTGGTAGCATGCACAGTCTTTGCACTTTTTGATTTGTTGTCACCCTTGAGACATGAGAGGTCCAAGAAATATGGTACTGGGGCTTTATGGTGGGTAAAAGGTTGCATTATCTTTTCTTAATGGAACAGATAGCCCCGAGATCCCTGTCCAAACCTCCTAAGATGAGTTAAGAATGAAAAATTGTATTGATAAAATGTACTTATGCACTTGCACACCACCCCTTGAAGGGGATGCAGCAACACGGTTGTGACAGCACGTGGAGAAGGGATGTGATGCCTTTTCTTTACATAAAGACAGCTTTTGTTTAAAAAAATGCAATACTGTGAGGTGTAGAGGTGGTGGATCCATGCTAAGGACATGTGGGCAATGAAGTTGCAGGAAATGATAGTTCACAGCAGTGCCAGACCTGACAGTGAGCAGGGGTCGAGGCAGGTCCCCAGTCGCTTCTGAGTGAAACCCTTCAGCCAGGTGCAAGCACTGAGGAGGTCTCACTTCCAGAGACAGCTGAGTGTGGTTCCTGAGGCTGTCATCAGCTGTGGATCCAGGAACAGCAGGGCGGGCAGCAGATCTCCGAGGCATTGCTAGAGGTGCTGACTTCAAGCACAGGGAGTGATATGGTAGCACAAGATGCTTGCTTTGTGGTGCTGCAAGTCATGTATAGCCTTTTGGAAAAATTCCCAGCCCACCAGGAGTCATTTCTGACTAACAGGCACCTCTTAATCTGTCTTAATCCCCTCTATAATTTTATACCTATTTAGCCTCATCCAGCTAAAAAACTTCAGTTGCTTAAGTAATGATTGAGGCTTTGCATCTCTGCTGGGAAATAAATATTATAATCTCCTTTTCTAAACAAGCAAATGGTCCCTTGATGAGACAAATGACTTCTCAAGTGAGGGAGAACCAGGTCTAACAACAGATGCACTGCCAGTGCCCCGAATCAACCACAAAACCCCAAGTGAGGAGAGACACCAGCCCTTCCCCACCAAACTCATGCCCAGGGGCTGGTTTTGGGGCAGGGAGCATGTCTGGGCTAACTGTGGAAGGGGACAAGCAATCCCTGATCTCCAGTGGCGTAAATGGGAGCATTTCTTGTACATTCCTGGTGGCGTGTTGGGAAACGCTTGTAAAAACAGTATACTCCAGAGATGCCACTGAGTGTGGACTCTAATATCTGCAAAATCTGGCGTTGTCAGCAAGCTATAAAACATCCCTGCTAGTTTGCCAGCAGCTGCTCCCAATTTAAAAGTACCCAAAGGTACACAAACATCGGGGCCGGTTGCACAGCACCTTGTGCTGCCACTCGCTCGAGCTGTGCCGCTCTGCTCAGACAGAACTGCTCAGCAACTTTTCCAAGCATGTCCCTTTTCAGTCATCAGATAATCACAGTGCGGCCACTTTCCCTTGGCACTGGGAAAGAACAGCACATATTCTCCATCTGATGCTCTGCAGTGCTCCTGAAATTAGGGATGTGCCGTGCTTTTGTGGGACCAGACTGTGTTGTCCAGAGCTGGGCTGAGCTTGCGAGGACTTGCAGAAGAGATGGGCCCATTTTTCACCCACTGTGAAAAATACCAGGAAAAGTTGCAAGAGAAGTCCCTCGTATTGTGTTTCCTGAACACCACAGAGCTGCAGTTTTGGAAGGAGAGGAGTGAATCCAGCTGTGCCTGCAGGCGCTCGCTAGGAATAGCTGAGCACTGGATGGGAGCAGCAGCGCCTGCGTGGAGCACAGGAGCTGCTGCAGATAGTCATCAGAAGATTTGTTATTCCCAAATCTCAGTCATAATGGCAGAGCTGCCCTCCAGGGAGGCCTCACTGCTGCACATTTCCATATTGCTTGCCTTGATTATCCAGCAGAACAAAGAGCACTGAATGGGCAAAGGAAAGGTTTGGAGGTTGCCACACTGGCAACACCTGAACCACGTTCTCTGTCCTTGCTTTATCACCTGAAACCTTAGGGGAAAAGTCTGCTTGTGAACAGCTGTGGGAGCAATTCAGCCTCTTTGAACAAAAGTCTTCTGGTGTGGTGTCTTCCTTTCTGCAGCACAGAGAGGTTGGCAGACAAAACAATAGTAAATTGATGGCTGTGACTGACAAACTCATGCTCCGTGTGAGTGTGGTCTCTGGCCATTCCCCTCCACCCCAGAAAAAGGTGTCAGGATTGACCTGAGCTGCACCAGGGGAGGTTCAGGTTGGACATCAGGAAAAATTTCTGCATGGAAAGGGTTGTCAGTCATTGGAGGGGGCTGCCCAGGGCAGTGGTGGAGTCCCCATCCCTGGAAATGTTCAAGGAATGACTGGACGTGGCACTCAGTGCTCTGGTCTGGTTGACAAGGTAGGAATTGATCACAGGTTGGACTCAATGATCTTGGAAGTCTTTTGCAACCCAAATGATTCTGTGATTCAGTGAAAGATTTTCAGATTGGTGGATGAGAGTGAAGCTCAGGGTTGCTGCAGGTGGTGCATCTCTTTTGGGTCACTGCTGGGTCTCATTATCCTTGGAAGGGTCACCTCAATGGGTCAATTGGATCCTCCACCAGAGAAGATACTCCTCGGGTCTCAATTGCATTCACAGGATCACAGAATCATTAAGGTTGGGAACAACCTCTAAGATCATTGGGTCCAACCATTGTCCCCTCAAAAGCCCACAGAGCTTGGCTGTCGCTGGTGGGCAGCAGTGGGTGGCACCAGCACTGGCACATGCTGGGCTGGGAACATGAGCTGCACACTGGATTTTTTGGTTTGCAGGTTTCCTTCAGACAGGAATCTGCTCATATGCTTTGTCAAGCTGCTGTCCCTCTTTGACTGAGAAAGATGGCATCTCACTTACTGGAGGAATGCTTTATTGGCTTTTTTTTTTAACAGGAAAAACGACTTTTAGACCCAAAAAAGATAATTTTTGAAGAATTATGTTCACCCTCCCTGAACCCTCCTTTTTAAACAAGTTCACCAACTTCAAGGAAAAACAGAAATGTAACTGGAAAATACTAGTTTCTTTAGGAACTTTCATGGAGAATAACAAAAGTTGTTTTGATGGAGTTTTTTGTTTGTTTGTTTTAGCAACTTCAGAAAACAAGGCAAATCATGGGATTTGAATTGAAAGGTCAGATTTCTTCATGTTTTGGTTTTAGATGTAATTTTATTTGTCATCTCTCTTAGTGATGCAGAAGAGATGGGCAAGCAACACAATAACTGCATTTCCAGCCAGTACTGAACTGGGAGAGGCACTGCAAAGGGTGATGAGGAGACAGATGTGGTGGGATAAGACAAGATCAAACTGAATAAGAAAGAAATGTACGGTGAATTAAAAAAAGACATGGATATACTCTAAAAAAAAAAAAGAAGGAGAAAAATTAGGGAAAGAATCATCTTAACTTGAAAACTCATGGCTCTGAAAGTCAGGACTACTTCGAAAGCATGAAGAGAACTAGGAATGACAGCGTGAACTTGTTCTACAGCTGTTTGGCTGAAGATACAGGCATGAAATCTTGTACAAAAGAAAACTGACTGCAGACTACACTTGGGGGTGACACAAAAGACGTGTCTCTGCCGCTCTATCCATGGGACTCAGCTATGAATGTGGCTTCTTTCTGAGCCACTGCATTCAGTGTGTACAGCAGTGTATTGGTCACAGTCTGGACACAGCCCTTGGCTGAAAAATTTGAAAGGAGAGTAGTTAATTCAGAAGGAGCTGCTTCACGGGAGCGTCTGGAAGACTGAAATCCTATACTGACCTAATCTCTCACATGCCTGTCATAGTGTCTGGACTGGCTCTGGCTGCCATGCTGGACAGCCATCTAGAGGTATGGATGTGATCTGAAAGAAGAGTTTTGGGTCACTCAGATGTGCTGCAGGACATGGCAAGGGCAGGAAAGGAACTTGGGAGCAACAAGAGATGTTGCTGAGCAGGGAACCAGAGCAGCTACTGCCAGTGGTGAAACTCAACAAAAGTGTCCATGCTGGGAAGACCAAAGCTGGTCTGAGGCATAGACCGGGGCTCTTCAGAGGGATATGCCCAAGAACGGGTCTGACCAAGGTATAAAACTCATTATTGGGTAGAGCTGGTGCTACTTGTAGAATGTGTCTTTTGCTGAGGCAAATGCCAAGTGTGGTGCATCTGTTAGACCTCATAGAAGACTGTGGCTGGCTAACAATATGTTTAAAAGCCAATGCCAAGATTTCAGATCTTGGAGAAGGGTAAGAAAATAGACATGGGACATTTTGCAAAATTTTATAGCTGGCAGAAATGCTTTCTAAACAAGAAAACTTACTCTGGATGAGAGTCCTGGTTCTCACCAAGTCTCCATGAGGTTTTGGCTCTTCTTTCTTGATGGGAACTTCAGTGATTCATCCTACACCCTGGCCTTAGTGCTAGCGCCTGGCTTTCCCCCTTCGCTCTTTGCAAACCAAAGCTGTTTGGGAAGTGTAAAAGTGTAGTGCAAACAACTAGGAACTGTTATCCATCTGAAGGGCCAAATTAGTGCTGACAAGCCTGGTCAGACTAGGGGGTGGGTCTTCTACTACCATGTGTTGTAGAGCTTGCAAAAAATTTGGGACTGGAGCCACCTCTAGGGCTGCTGCTGGTTCTCCCAGTTGCCAGGAGACTCAAGGGAATGACCTGTCAGCAAGGAAATGCCAAGGGGCAGGTACACCAACCCCAGCCACTGTAACATGGGTCAGTAGCTTTTCCCCTTGCTCTTTTGATGAAGTCGTTTTGGGAAATTTTTTTCCTTCAAAAAACTTCTTTGAGATGTTATGTATTTTTCAGGATCCACTTGTTTTTTCTTTCTTTTTTCTTTTTCCACTTTGTTTAAAAATGCTTTATCTCTGAGTATAAAAAACAATAACTCAGAAAGTGGCCTGGGGTCAGGCATAGAGACGTGTCCCATCAGTGAGCTGAGCATTTCGCCTTTTCAGTGATATAAAATTTCCAGGAGATATCTGGCTTATGAGTCAAGGCTGAACATCATCTGCAGATCATCAAACCTGTCAGCCCAGTGCCGCTTTGTACAGGATGAACTGGTGACTGGTGGGGAGGTGTTAACAGACAGGTGAGATGGTTGTCCCTGCTTAGAGGGGGTGCTGTGGGAGGGCAGGGACTTCTCAGGCAGATGACATGGTCAAATATGCACGTGGTGTGCACAGAAGGTACAACCTCGGTCACAGTTCACCCCCACGTCAATGGGGTGTGTCAGTGCTCTTATGCAGACGCAAGGAATTTCCACGTGAGGACCTGAGGTGCACGAGTGAGGCACGTGCTGGAAGGACTCCGTGGGTTGGAAGGGCTCCCTGAGTGGGCACAGCAGTGCACCTGCAGCAACAGCAAAGCCCCAGCTGGTGAAGCAGTTACTGGTGTTAACAAAGTAGGCTCAGGATTCAGAGTGTGTGTCATGGACCTCAAATGAACCTCCACTGTGGGCTGCCTAAAGACATCCATGAGCTTCCAGATACCCTCTCTAATGCAGAACTTGGTCTAACATCAGGACCTGGGATTCAAATGGTTGGCACTGCTTTGGGATGCTCTGAACTCTAAGAAAATATAGCAGAGCTGATGTAACATCCCAAATAGGGCCACAATTACAGAAGTTCTCCTCTGGCTTGGAGTGAAACTGTCTCGTCTTCTCCTTGCAACACTCTCAGCACGGAGGTTAGGAGATAAAGCAGATGTAGACGTGCCCCCAAGCATGCAGGGCTGGAGTTAACAGAGGAACTAAATTTCGGGGGCGTTCTGTTAGTCTCTGCCCTATTCAGAAGGGACTGTCTATTTAATCACTGACTTTCAGTGATTTATAGAGGGTTAGTTAAATGTCCGTTAAAGTCAATGGGAGCCTTTTGATGTCAGGAGACCTCAGCTGGGCCCACAGCCTGCCCATTCTTGTAGCATCTGGATATGTGGCAAGCGAAAAGCATGAATGATAAAGCAGGCAGTGAAAGTAAGGGAGGGCTGAAAGGGAAAAGCCTTCCTTTGAACAAAAGCCCGCTCCAAAGGTACAGTGTTTCTCAGAGCTCTGAAATGCACAAACTGTTGCTTTCTTTTTCGGCATTTCAACGTTCTATTTTGTTTCTTAACGGACAGTCTGTTCTGCGCTGTTCTTACTTTTAAGTACTGCAGCCCTCATTGGCTGGGGGTGTTGTAGAAATGACTTCATTAGCATTTATTTGGATGTCTGCCTTAGGAAGCAGCTCTGATTGATGTGGTCATTGTCTGGACTTTGCAAATGACTCCATTGCTCTACTTACCTCCATTATGCCATTCAGTTTTAAGCAACTGTGATGGTTTTGGGTGTGTGTTGGAGCTGGATTTAATCTTCAGAATATTCTTCAAAACTTAATTCTCAAAAGTGACTTCGGGGGGAAGGTTGTTGCTGCTTTTCCCATTTTAGAAGCTGGGGTAATGGATGTAGAGAGTTCACAAGTGTTACCCCAAGTGGAACACAGCATCCCAGCTGGAGCTGGAATCAGAACCAAGGAGATCCCAAGTCCATCCTCAGTGTTGAGAATGTGCTTTTCTGTTGTATACTTCTGGCCTAATGAAGCAGTTTCTAGATGCCATGTGGACAAATGAGCCCGATCAAACAACCGCTGGCTGACACTCGCACTTGTTAAAGGCCAAAAAATTACTCTTCCATCAGCAACATGGGAATGTTTGGCACATCTGCATCTACAGCCCAGCAACAGCCACTTTGAGATGTGTCCTTACACAGTGGACTCCGGGAAGGCAGACCAGGCATCTGTGAAATGTGTGTCATGTAGGGGCAAAAGCCCATTCAAGGGTGACATTTTGCAGAAGCCAAGCCTATTATGGCATCTGCAAAAACTCTGAGAGGGTTTTCCGCCTCTGAGTTGCTAAAGCACGAAAAAGCCTCGTCTTTTTTTCTATGCTGCTCTTTAAATAATAGCAGTAATAATTCTATACACAGATAACTTTTTTTTATTTTCAAGACCCTTTTGTCATTAAAAATCATTCCCTGCTTGGAAACAATAGATGGCAAGAAAATAAATTTGAAAGACATTTTCCTACACAAGGTCTGTAGCCTCTCCTCGTGCCAGTGGAGCTCTAGACTTCTCTTCTTGCAGTCAGAAAACACAAGGATAACAGACACAGGAGGGGGAATCAACTCCCAACTGACATGAGTTTTGGTATCAGGAATAATCTCCCTATTTCTTGTGCAGTTCTTTGCAGGATGCCGAAGTGGGTGCTGAGGGGACACTCACTGCTCCCAGAGGTGTCTGGATTTCAGTGAGGGATGAATCAGATCCCAAAAATGCCGTTGGGTTCTGCAAAATACTGCATGTCTTTGGCCAGCCTGGGTTTCTGTGGGTAACAGGGTTATTAGCTGTTTAGCACCTTGCCAGTCTGGAGCCCATGTGGGGTGTTGGCTGTAAAAGATGCTGTGGGAAAGGAAAAATACATGTTTGTTACGTGGCTGTTAGTGCAGGATTATTACCTAGAGAGGAAAAGAGGAGAAAGCTGCTAGATAAGGAACACCTTCCACTAGACACATGTAGCACAGACTGTTTCACAGGGGATGGGACAGCTGTAAATTCTTATTCTTTCCTGTTGGTGGATCAGATTCCTTTGGTAGAAAGAGGGCAGGGTGCCCTGGGGAAATATCTGCATAGCCCGAGGCCCTCTCTGACATCAGGTCAAACATTCTGGGTCACATAACTGAAGGCTGCAGCATGAAACTTAATATTACAATGGATCAAGTGCTTCTGGCACATGGAGCTGACGTGCTCCTGCCTGGGCAGACTCGGCAGACGGATGGGGAGAACAGAGAGTTCAGCCACGGCTGAGCACAGGGCTGGACTGGGATTGATGGAGACAACGGATGAATAAACCTGAGCCGGACTCAGGTCAGCACTGGTGCCTCAGTCACTGCCCATGGAACGTCTGTGGTGGTGGGAGATGAAACTTGGCTGGGGGGGAAGTGGGGCAGGGCAAGGGAATAGTTTTCTCTGCCCTGGACAGAACAAGAAAAAAAACTTGAGATGAAAAAAAATGTGAGCCTTGATATGCCCAAAAGGAGGAAGCACCATTTTCATCTTGTCCAATGCCAAAGTCTAAAATTAAAGCCTATTAAATGTTTAGGTCCGAAGAGTGAGGGAAAATTAGATATTGCACATATTTAAATGTGACTGACAGGCATTGCAGTGAAGAGACTGATCCTGCACCAAGAATCTGAAGTGGTCTGTCCCCTCTTCCAGAAAAATAAAGCCCAGTGAGTTGCCTCCCAACCCCATTTTCAAAGCTCAAATCACTTAAATCAATTTCTGCTGCAGATGTCCAAATAAGCTCCAGTTTCTACCAACTCTTTTCAGTAAAAATAGCTTATCCTCTGACATCTGGGAAAGGTGAAGGTGTTACCAAGTATTGAGCTGTCATAATCGCTGTCATCACTTAATTTCTGATTGTTTAAATTCCCATTAGTTAGATTTTGTTCTTCTTATATGCTTATTACCATCTTCTGCTAGGAATGAGAGCGTGGCTGATGGGGAGGACTCCCATATTCTGCAGAAGTGGCATGTAATGTTTTACAAATGCGTTCCCTGCCTGCAGCCCAAAGCGCATTGCAGGCTGAACTCTTTAACATCTTGAAAGCTCAAAGCAATGTGGAAAAGTACAAGTGAACAGCAAAACCCAAAGCAATTTTTACTGCAGAATTGCTAGTTCACCTAATAAAATGCTCAGAATTCCTAGAACTTCTAAGACCTTCTGAAACTTTATTGCCACTTAGGCTTCTCTCTGATTTTTTGTATAAATGAAATCCAGCTCTTTAGGATGATATGGTGTCAGCAGTGTTAATGTGTGTTATCTTGCAGAGGGAGTCTGCTGGTGGAAAGTGCTGGATGTGAGCAGATTGAATCTTAGAATCATAGAATCAAAAACATCCTGAGTTGGAAGGGACTCACAAGGATCGTTGAAGTCCAAGTCCTGGCCCTGCACAGGACACCCCAACAATCCCACCGTGTGCCTCCTGGGGCTCAGGCAGGGCGCTGCTGCCACATGTACAGGTTAAATCTTCTCATTCTCCTCCTCCTCATATTCCTCAGACCTTTTTCTGAAGAGCTTTGTTTAAGGGTATCTGTGCTCTTTCAGGCTCTCTTCCCTCCATTAAACTGAAAAAAGGCTCTCAATTTATTTCTGATTAAAGTCTTAAAGGTTTTGACCAATTCTTTGCTATGTATCAACTTCTTTTCAGTGAGAGCAATTTAATTACTATTATGAGCCAGTATCTTGTAAACTTATTGCTTTTGGAACCCTTTTCCAGTCCCCAAGAACATTATTTCCATGCCTTTATTTCTCTTGGATGGGCTCTCACACTGCAACTGTGCCGGGTTAATGCTTGCAGAATTCTGAACTGCTGGTTTGGCTGGGGTTATTCTCTATTGATCACCTTCCAGTAACTCCCAGTGACTTGGTGTCCTGCAGGTTGGCATTTGAGCTCTGCCTTTGCTTCAGTTCAGTTTCATTAGTATCCCTTTGATTTCACTCTTTGCAGTCAAGTCAAAACTCTCACAGAGGTAAGGGATGTCATACATATTACATCTACAGAAATTACAAATTATTCATCACAGCTAAATTCAAAGGCATCTCTGTCATCTCTCCTACTGCTTCTGTAGAGCTGCTCCCTTCAAAATCCTGAAGCCTCCAGAGGAAAACTGTTCTGGCTGGAAGAGGTTTTTTTTTTAGGTGTGATAGAAGAAACTGAGCTTGAGAGGGACAGACCAGGATGTTTTAATGTGTTCTGGTAAGATAAATGGTCAAGGCAGCAAATCATCTCACAAATGTTTCTGATGGTGAGATGACTGAAAATCAAAGCAAAAACCAGATCTGTCCTTAGACCTGGAATAATCCCAGTCAGGAAATCCTTCAGGGCCACGTTTCTTAATCATGAGCTTGGAAGATTTCCCTGACTTTGGGATAGTGAGCACTTCTCTCAAGTGCCTGTTCACTAGGGACGGACAAGGTACAAAGGGTCCTAACACGTAATTAAAAACATACCCAAAATAACATTTCCCTGAATTTCTCGTGTCTGCAGCACTGCCTGAAAAATCAATTGCCTCTTTATACAGGTGCTTTCAGGGACCTCAAACAGGCTTCAGTGGGATCCCTGTGGGAGTGCAGACTTCCTAGCACTTGTGCCTAAGGATAACATGACATGAAGATGATTCTTCCACATGTGGCAGCACTTCATTCATGTCCTTCTTTGGTTTCCATGCCCGAATTCCCACTATAACTTTCTTCAGGCAGCTCTGCTGGGAAGGGAGGCTTTGGGAGGGATGTGTGATCCCCTTGGGGTCTGCATGCCCAGTGCTGCCCATGAAACCCTGATATCAAATCCTGCCTTCATACAAAAACTGTGAAAAATGGCTTAATTGACAGGGACTGAGGTTAAGTTTACCCACCAAACTTCTACTTTTTCATCTGTTTTCTGTGGAAGGGACCAGCTTCCCGAAATACATAAAATTTGAGCGTCAGCGAGTCTTGTAACCAGATGAATGTTTTACTTCGCACTCCACGAGCACTGCAGCGGTGGATGAGCTGTGCTTTGGGATGACCAGCTCGGATGCAGCCCCCCGTTTTCCTCAGCAGCCCCACAGCGAGGGCAGCGCCAAATGGCAAAATAGCGGCGTCTTGGGGGCGGACTTCGGTTTTGGTCAGAAAAACTGTGATTTTACGTTCCTCAAGAAAACTCCCAAACAAACCCAAGCCCACATATCTTGAATTCTACACCAGGTTTCTTTCTGATAAAGCTCCCTTGCTCCCGTTTCCCTGCCCCTCACGGGGCCCAGCGCAGGAGCTGCGCCCGCGGCCCCGCACGTCGGCAGTGGCGGCCGAGGGGTGGGGGGCGAGGGGGGCTCCACATCGCCTGACCGGGGCGTGCTGTTTCCACAGCAACCCCCATCCCATGCCCTCCGGACCCCTGCGGCTCCCCGACAGCCAAGGGGGCTGGGAAGGCTGGAATGAATCTGTTGGAGATGGAGCGGCTGCCCCGGTGCCCTCCTGGTACCCTCCGGTACCCCGGAGAACCCACGCTGGGTTTAGTCCTGGTTAAAAAGGGGAAAGAAATACGTCCCTGTAACAAGCCACTGCAGGCGGCTGCTGGACGCCCCCTACCCCTTGCACCCCCATGACATCTCTGGAGGAACCAGTGGGACATTTTGGGGAGCAGCGTCAGCCTCGGGGACCTGCCAATTCCTCATGTTGGAGCCAGTGGGGAGTTGGAACAGTCAGGAATCACCTGTGGGGCCAACAGCTGCCAGACCCCACTTTGCCATGCCACTCTGGGAAAGATGGGCTTTTGCATCAGATTATGGCTATGTCGAAGCTCCCCTGTAGGAAGTGGAGATTCAGGCAGGGCTGGAGATAGAGAGTCATCCCTTTTTGCAGGTGAAACAGCTTGACTTTTCCCCTGGGAGGGGGTTGGGAGGGAAGACAAGGGCTCAGGTGTGCCCTGTTGCAGGAGAAATAAATTGATTCACTGTGTGCCTGCACCTGGGTCAGATGGGAAAACAGGGAGTGCCAGAGACCAGTGCAGCAGATGGCTCTCCAGAGCAAGGTAAGGATAAACTGGACTTCTTTTATGTTTTCTTGAATGGTTTTGTGTTGGTGGGTGCTTTTTGCAAGGTCTTGTATTTGTAATGTGGTTTTTGCTGGCTAGAGAGGCCAGTGAATGAAGGTATGGAGCTCAGGCTGGTGTTGGATGAAACCAGCTCAGGGGCTGGTGTTGGTCATCTCTGAGGTTGGTTGTCTTGGTCAAAGCAGTCCTGGTTTTGCTGTGGTGGTAGAAGTTGGACATAACTATTTGGAGGCCTAAGTCTTAGCAGAAGGAGCTAGAGAAGGGAGTGATTAATGCCTTGGTGTCTCACAGGGAGTGCTGTGGGGGAAGAGTTATGGCTGGATTTTCCCTTTTTTACTGTGGTTGTGCTGCCCCCTTGTAGAAAATGTGAAATTTATGAGTGTTCTCTGAAACAGGATTATTTTATCTCCCTTTTGCAGAGTTGCAATGAAATATGAGGCTCATGGTAATGGTTTTCTATTTCTGTTACAAATCCCTTCCCAAATGGATGCATTTATTGTATGAAGTTGCTTGGACTGCCCAAAGGCTCCAACTCTGCAAAGCAACCTGCAGCTGTCTGTCCTTATGTGAATTCTCTGTAGGGCCAACGCTTGAACTGGTTTGGGGATTTCCTTTTCTCTTTTTCCAAGTGAACAGGTATCTGTTGTGAAGATATTAGTGCAAAAGGCAGTCATTTTTTTGAGGGTTGGTGAGATGAAATCAGTGAAATAGGAGGTCCTTGCACTCCTTTAGCCTGGGCAGGTGGATTGAACTTGTTGCATTTTGCTGTGGAGTCTTTCCCTGGGCTTGTCCCAGTGCTGGAGGGAACTTTTGGTGGACCAGCTCCCGGTCTGATGGCTGAGGTAGCACATTTCTCTGTGCTGTGGCTTCGATGGTGTCTAGGCAAGGGCTGGTTACTGCCCAGTCATGTTCCCGAGGCTGACTTGGCACTGCTGTAGGCTCAGCACCTGAATCACAAAAATGCGAGAACTGAAGCAATGGTTCCGATATGATCTCATGGCAAAGCAGCTGAGGCTGCAGGCACTACTGCTACTGTTTTAAGCTCAGCTTTGTTCACCCTGGTCCAGATAAGTTACAGATTTGGGTAGGTCAGGATTTATAATTTCACATCCTAAACTTGATTTTTTTTTCCCCCCCGATTGCTTGGGTTATTCAGTTTTCTCTCCTAATCCTAATTGATATTTGTTTCCTGTTACTTGGAAACCTCTTGGAGCTGACAGTATCTGCTGTGTGATTTGCATTAGACAAGTACAGTCAGAGTTCATGGAGATGCTTGGGGAAAGCTGTCTCCACACCTTGCTGAGTTGATTCATGCAGGAGTCAGCAAATACTTTGCAATTCTGTATGTGCTGGAATTTGCACCGAGGATTTGCGATGGAGAAATGCAGCAATAGTTTATCTCCCTCTTACGGCCAAATTCCGAACAGCCACACTGTGAACAGGAGGAAAGGGAACAGGGAGCCCCTGCGCTTGTAAGGGTTGGTGCTTGTGCACAGGGGAGGCCCTGACTGCTCCTAAGATGTTAAGCTCCTAAATAAGCTAGGCTTATTTAAGAAAGCTGGTAAAATGTATTTTCACTAAAGTGCAAAACATCTGTGAAAGAGTTAAACTGCTCCATCCCTTGTGAGTTTGAACCAGGAACTGGCTAAATACATAATCACAGAATCATCATGGCTTGGGTTGAAAGGGACCTTAGAGATCACATAGATATTGGCAGTTCTGTTTCTGCTTCTTTTGGGATGTCTGCTTGAGTCAGTGCCTGACTTGCCTAGGGACTCCATACTGGTCAGTAAAAGAGCTGATGAGGGCAGAGAACAGCCTGGGCTGGAGCCTTTGCTCACTGAGTTACTCTTTCCACGTCATTCAGCAGCACCACTACCTGATGGTGGGATGTCTCTTGAACTGATTATGTCAAATTAATGCTGTGGTATTGAGCCTGAACCACACGACTGGCTCAAAAACCTCTGCAGCTGCAAAAGGGTTTGAGGAATGGAATACATGTGCCCAAAATTCACCCTCAGGTGAAACTGACGCCTTGTTGAGATGATCAGCAGCTGTGCTGGCTGCCTTGCTCTGTTGGTAACCTGTTCCAGACTGAACTGAAAAGCTCTCTGGAGTTGTAATGACACAGTAGTTACAAAGTGAGTGTTTCAGGTATCATCCATTTATTTTATGTAAGACTTGTATGAAAGTTTAAAAAAAAATAAATCAGAAAATGTCTTTTAAAAATTTACAGCAAAAATCAGATTTTCTTCAAGAATGTGTTAGAAACATATTATTCATGACTTAACTTGTGTTTAGTACTTGTAATTAAATTTATCTTGGACTAAAATATGCATGTTTGTAAAACTTGGATTGCTTTGTGTGCTTGGTGATAAGCATTACATTTTCCAGGAATAATGGGGGAAAGGCAATAGAATTCTGCTCTCAGTTTTTCTACCATGACATTATTTGGGACACTGTCAAAGGAATACACATCAGAACTGTTGTAAGGCTGCAGTCTAGGGTTTGATATGAAGGGAACATAGATGGTGTGAAAGTAAGAAAAGTTCTGCAGTGCTGTAAGTGATGCTTCAACTGAGATGTCTGCACAATGTGAGAACTGCTTCTTGAATTCAAGTGTCTTAGGCCTCTCTGCCTCATCAAACTCAGACTGTGTTTAACACATCCAGCATAGCAAAAACTGAGTCATACACTAACTTTAGTCCAGCATCCTGCTACAGGAACAATTTCACTTCTGTAGTGGGTACAAACTTGTTCTTTTGTTCTGGTGTGAAGATTTCTATACTATCACTGAGTTATTGAGGCTGGAATCCTGGTTCTGTCAGCTGCAGATGTTTATCATCAAAGGGCTCTTCCTACCGTCTCTTCATAGTAAGGACTTGGTGGGTTTTGTCACTGTCCTGTTATGTCAGGTGTGCTTCTAAAGCTTGTCACTTTCAAGGCTGTGGTCCAAAGCAAGGACTTGAGAGTCCAAACATTAGAGCCTAAGATCCCCAATGTGGACTGGCTGCCTCACTCGTAGGTCCTTCAGTTCTGAAGGGTCCCACAGTCACTGCAGCCATGCACAGACTGAGCCCCACCAAAAGCACAGCAGTGTCAGTGCTTGGTTTGACACACCACCACAGTCCAGAGAACAATGGAAAAACCCTTTAAAAACCAGAGTGGCTGAGTCAGTTCTCCTTCACTCATCTGCTAAAGCTCTTGTCAAGTAGGGAATGTAGGTTCAGGTTCCCTTCTCACTGCAGTAAATCCAGCTCTACTTGCTAATTTTAAAAACTGAACTTATATCCCTGCTCCCTGCCTAAGCACAGCCAGAATCCTTTCCACTTGCTCTTTCTAGACTCTTGAACCCTCTTTCCCCTGCTCAATAAATGGCTCAATTTCAAAGAAGTGGCCAAGACACCCTACCAGGAGGTAAAAGACCTTTTTTTGCCAAGAGCTGCCCTTATGGCTCTAAGGGAAAACTTCTGCTACTGATTTGGAGAGCAGTTTTTAACCACTAAACCAAAATTCCTTTACTCAGTCTTCATGATAGATTTTTTGAGACACATCTTATATGGAAAGGAATAATAATAATTGTCTTATAATCATCATGATAAGAAACAACTCCACATTGCTAAACCAGGGTTAACCTACGAACTGTGTAAGGTCACGCTTTCATTAGGGCTCCAGCAATCAGGACTCTGGGATTTAAACAGTTTTTCTTTAAGAAAAGGCCAAAGCCAAGAGATGCTTTTTGAAGTATTTTATTGCAAAAAGGTGTGGACATTTGCTGGCAGAATAGTTGATCACATTCTCTATTTGACTGTCATCCAGAGGACACTGCATGCATTCAAGCTGAAAGCATAGGACAGTTTCCACTAGGCACCTGAGAAATTTCATGGGAAAGAGAAGTCTTTCAAGCTGAAAGAGACAAGCTTTAAACTGATCATCTACTCTGGTGCCCTTTGCTTCCCAGAGTTACCTAGGAAAGAAGAATTAAATCAGCTACAGTCATAGCCAACTATAAATGTGTTCCTGTGATCCAACAGAAGTTATGTAGACAATTGATCCCAAAGCTTTATTTCCAGTTTTAAATAGGAAATGTCCTTCTTAAAGCAGGCAGTGCAGTGAGTTACACCTGACTTGGCATCTACTACTCAATGCTGTGCTATGCAGCAGAGGTGCAAGATGCTTCCTCTCATCTGGCTAATGTCCAAGGACATCTGACAGCTCTTACTTGAATATTCCACCCCAAACCCTCTTTCTTTCTTCATGTTATTAGTATCATCTCAAACCACTTCTCTACCCCCTCCAGACAATAGCCAACTCCCTTTTCCTTCCCACCCCCATGACTAACGAATACATGCTGCTCTCTGCAGTTCACAGCAAAAATATCTTCACACTTTGACTGTCCCTCTGCAGACAGAACTCCAGGTGCACCTGGATTTCACCATTTCAAAGCCTTCCCACAGGTCTGATAAGTTATTCATCTTTGGCAGACAGCAGTCCTGCACCAAAGGGAACAGTAATCCATTGCCAGCCTAACAGGGCATGTTGCAACTGCAGCTGCTCAATATCAGAACTCCCTGCAAGAAAAATAAGAGAGCTTAGAGGACATAAAGGCACCTTCACAAGTCACTGCATTTGGATAGACTAGAATATATTAACGGTTGCACTTTGCTACAGGTTATAATGGGCTTTTGAACTACCCAAACCACACAAATGCAAATATCTCAGGCATTGAAGTTGCGAGTCACAGGTAAATAACTCAGGATGATACTACAGGCACTTAATACTATTAAGCTAAAACCATGCTAATTTTGCTCTCATAATTCCAGCATTGGAACAGCTATTGTAGGTTATTCATTCCTTCTTAATAAATCAGCTGTAGATTACAAGGAATATTTTTGCTTTCAGAAAGCCCTGGCAGATGGAACAATTCAGAATTAACTTCCTTTCATGCAGTATAGCTTTAGGTTCCCCAACAAAGCTGCAGATTGAAATTTCCCATCAAGACAGTGGTTCCTCAGTAATGTGCACACAGGCCTCAATATTAAAATCGACTTTTAGACCCAGAGCCTTAGCAAAGATGGGCACATAGTCATTTGTGCTGAGACAGAGTAGCAATTATGACCCCCTGAGGCCCCTGGAGTTTTTTTAATCACAAAAGCCAGAACGAACTTGTTAGCAACAAAGGCACTCTCAGTCTTTTCAGCTGGAAAGAGACAGGTTGCTCTATTTAAATAATTTAATTTGGAATGAAGTTATTCACTCTGAGATGTTACCCGTACTCCAGTGAGGACTATTTCAGTCACTAACAATTCAACACTCCAGTGCATGTTCTAAAGAAGAGATATCTAAACTTTTCAATACTAAAGCACAGTTAACTTGTCACCACTCTGCTTTCAGCTGTGTTTCAGTAAAGGATATATATTTTTAATCCAGTTGATGTAGTCTGAAGGCTATCAAGCCAATTCCATGTCAGTTGCTGCTGGATATGCCTTTTTTTTTCTGGAAGTGCTTTACTGGAATAAAAGACTTTTTGGCCTGATCCAAAACCAGCATTGGCAGAGTCTAGTGTTCCTTGATAGCTGTTTTACATCACACCTATGTCTTCAGCCCTAGTATTTTTAGCAGATGCTTCAGTGGGAGCAGCTCAGACGACTGTGTGACATTGACAACATGTTGCTGATCAAAGTGTCCTCCCTGCCAAGCCAGAGAGAACCAATGTCTCCTCTATCTTGCATTATATAGAGATGAGGTACATGAAAAATGTAAGCAGTAAGTGCAGAGATACAAGACCTTTAGGAGGCATCCTGAGATGGTGCAGGAGGATCCTTATTCTCAGGCTCTGGAGGAGGAGCTGGCACACTTTCCTCTTTCTTTTGTGCAGCCAAAAACTCATGAATTGCCCTCTCTATCTGGGGCCTGAAGATGTGGTTTAGTTTTGGATCCACCACCTGAGAAATAATTCTGTCCACTCCAGCTTCCAGCATTCCTGACCTTGAACAAAGACAAAGAAGTCATTCAGCTCCTCTGAAAAACTTGTCCCTGATCTCCTCCAGTAATTCTCCAGAGCCCTCCTGTCAACTGCAATTAGCATTAACATGGTGAGAACTGCAGCCTACTCAGTAGATCCTTAACAGGGAGTTGTTTCAATCACCTATTTCCCCTCACCCCCTCTCACTGCTCCCTACAGAATTAACAACTAACATCTGGTCTCCCAGGTACTTAAATGACACGCTGGACAAGAACCACTTTTAATAGGGCTCATGTGGAAATGAGGTCAATATGAAAGCAAACAAACACATTTTGGCACAAACAAGAGAAACAAGCTATTCTGAGGAGGAGGGCAGGTGAGAGCAGTCTTTTCTTTGGCTGACTGGAGGGAGAAGAGCCCTGCCCCCTAATAACAGGACTGTCACTCACTCCTTGTAACTCTTAGTCTAGACAGATGGGTATTAATTATAAAAACAAGACACTGAGCACACAGCAAAGTTTCTGGACTGAACACTAGTAATTGAAGTGACTTATTACTTCAGGGGCTGTGTCAGATTCTTGGATTGTGGGGCACAGGCTGTCTAGAAGGCTTAAGTCATGTCTGCAAGGGAGCAGGGGACAGGAAATGGAGACGTTGTCTGGCACTGGGAAAAGGAGCCACAGGACTACTAAGGCTGTGAATGCTGGTGAGTGAGAGGGTGCAGGGTCAGGGCACATCGTGACACCTCCAGGTGACAGCACAGGGTACATGGAGCATGAAACACATCTGGGCCCCCGCAGGGCTCAGCCGTGCAGCTCCAGGAGTGACAGGGACCCTTCAAACACGCCAGTACTGGGTCTCTTCTTTATACTAATGACCTGTCAAAGAGCACTTCACACTCTTCTCATCACAGGCTCTGTGATGCAACATTTTACAACTGTCTACTTCATTCTCGTGGTAGAGTAACATGAATCAGGAGAAAGCATTGAGAGAAACGTGTCTCAAGGACTCCAAGTAATGACAGGAAATTCTGTACTTCCACTGGATGGACATCCCTTCTCTAATTCCAGATTAAACAGACTAATGTGACATACTCATGGATTTACAGGTTCTAGCATGTGCTCTTGAATCCGGCTGATGCAGGGTGATTGCTGCTTGACTAAAAACTGCCTAAACGCACAAGCTTTGGCATCTTCAGAGTTCTTTCTTTAAAACATCTTTAAAGTATTTAAAGGCTCTTTTCTGAAGATAAAGATCAAGGTCATTCAGCTCAGTTCATCAGGCACAGCATTGGTTATTTGCAGCAATAATTTGGCTAGACAGCAAATACAAATATTTCACCACTCAAAACCACCAATTTCAGATAAAGCAATAATGTGCATTTTGATGAGACTGCATCCACTATTACAAGGAAACTCAGGAGAGCACGACAAAGTCTTGTGAAAAACTTGATTCTGCAAATTCTGACTTGACTTAGGTGACGTATTACTTATCCAACAGCTTCACTGTCATTTTACAGATAACTGCTCACTTACTGAATCACACTCTGCCTGAGCCCATTCCGTAGCTGGTTTTTGTTCATGGCTGGATTCCATTCCTGTTTGTCCAGGTGCGTTGATACAAAGTTGTCGACTTTCTGCCTCAAATTTTGATAGGCTGGCTAAAAAAATATCAAAATAAATCCAGTTAAACGGCTAAAATATCTCAAAACAATGTCCTGCCAAAGGCCCTCACAATTTATCTGTTGTCACATACAGGCTGCTCTGTTGTCTGTATTCTCCCTCCTTTCATTCTCTGAACAAAGATAACCTTGTTTTTCCTGAGAACAGAAGTGGTAATTGCACAGAACAGTCAGGGTGTTGTTACAATAATTCAAATAGCTGGATAGATTGGTTTTTAAATTGTTGTCTGCTCATGGTATTACTTAGTGAAACGCAAACTGTGCAGAAAGGAGTTGCTTAAGCAGGGCTTTTGTTGTCTGGAAACCCTCCATCCCAGAATTCTGAGGAAAATGGATGAATGATATTGTCGCTAACAAAGAACTTGAACTACTTGCTTCTGTGGCACTATCAGAAATTATAAGAATAGATAATTGTAAGAATTAAAAGAATAATTATGATAATTATAAGAATAACAAGATAATTATTTGAGTTTTATCTGAGGAAACAATTTTAACAGAAGTTAAATAGGAATTAAGTAACAAACCCACATAAATACGCAAGACCGTCTGTATCTTGGATGCAAGGAAAGGACAAAAGGGTGACATGAATATTTCAGGGTCTGAGGTGCATATGGGATGCTGGGCTGGTGACAGAGGTGCAGTGTCTGTCCTGGGCAGCACTGACAAAGCTGCTTTGTGCAGGAGTGTTTTTGTGCCGGGTGCTGGGCCTGGATGGCGACTGCAGAGTAAAATTCTGGGGAAAGCAAAATTCCACGAGTGCTGAATTTTGACCGGGCAACTGTGAACAACTCAACAAACGCTCGGGAGCTCATGTGGTGGCTGAGAAGAAATTAATGTCAGATATGTCTGAGAAACAGAACAGAATAGTCTGAGTCTCAGGAGGGAAAAGCGATTGGAGGTGCAGGGGGTGCGGTCAGGAGATGCAGGCTGAATTGCAGTGCTCTTCTTGCGGGAAACTTTCCCTGACAGGGCCTGGGCCGGGCAGTGAAAGGCCGAGCCCGTTCTCCGGCCCACTCCTCCCCTGGGCCGTGGATGTGGCCCCACGCCGGGGTCCCCTCTGGAGCCCCTCCCGGGGCCACCAAGCCCCGCGGCCCGGCCGTACCTTGGNGCGCCGCGGAGCATGCCGGGGAGGCGAGTCCTCCGCGGGACGAGCGTTGGGGACTGCGGGCGGCGGGGCGGCGGCGGGGGAACTACAAATCCCAGCGTGCAGCGCGGCGCGGCCGCAGAGGCAGCGGGAGGGCGGGCGCGTTGTTGTCGCAGTGCGTCCTGGGAGTTGTAGTTCGCGGCGTGGGCAGTGCGGGACCGATGGGGATGGAGGTGCGGGACAAGCCGGGCGGGGCTCTGCTCCCCGTGCCCTCCCGGAGCACGGTCGGCCGGGCAGAGAGCCCCGGGTGTGCCTCAGCATTGCACAGGTGTTCCAGATGTGCGGCTGGTGGGTCAGGGACCACCGCCCGGGGGTTACCAGCCGGGATATCGCGGGGGGTTCTAAGCCAGGTTGTGGCTCCAGTGTGCTTTCCTGTGCGGTAGTGAGTGCAGTGCTCGTGTAAATTCAGAAAAGAAGCACCAGTTAGTGTGGGATTGTCCTGTAGTTCCATCAGTACCGGCGTCTCGTTTGCCACACCAAGGAAGGGCGGCCGGAGAGGCCTCCTGGGCCGGAGCGCCGAGAGGGACTGCCCCGAGCAGGGGCTGTGTGTGCCGGGAGCATCGCTGTCACATCCCCGTGATTACCCCTGCCAGCTGCAGGGTGCAGGTTCAACACGTACGAGTGACAGAGACATGGAATATCCTGAGCTGGAAGGGACCCACAAGGATCACCGAAGCCCTAATTGTACAGAATAACTGAGCCCATTAGGACATTCCCCCCCTAATGCAGGGGGACAAGTGAATGCAAGGGTCCATCGGAGGTGCCCTGTGCAGGTGCAGCCTGGTCACTGTCACTGCTCCGCGTTGGTTATCTCCAGTGGGGTGTGACACTCACCCAGGCACTCAGAAGTATCCCTGGAATCGCATTCCCGCCGGGCAGCTGCCAGTACTCCTTTCCCCCCAGCACTAGTGGCCAGCTCACACCGGTGGAGTTCACCAGCATCACCAGTTCATCACCACTGTGCTGGGGCAGGCGCTGCCCTTGCCGGGGGAGATCACCCCGAGCAGGAACGCGTTCGGGGAGTGCCCTGCCCCAGTGGGACCCGCAGGGAGCTCTGTGTGTGTGTGTGTGTTGGTTGCTGGTCCTTCGAGCCCTGTGCTGATGACACACACATGACAGCACCAACAGGGCACTGGAGACTTCTTTAACCAGCATGGGAACGCTCTTTATAGGACAGATTTTGCAGGACCCTGCACCTCCTAGTTGGGGAGTTTTTATGGCCCTGAGACCGCAGGGGGACCATAGAATATCCTGAGCTAGAAGGGACCCACGAGCATCATCAGAGTCCAACTCCTGGCCCTGCACAGACACCTCAGTAATCCCACCCTGTCCCTGAGGGAGCTGTCCAAACACTCCCGGAGCTCTGCCGGCTTTGGGGCAGTGCCCACCATCCTCTGGGGGAAGAACCTGTTCCTGATATCCCACCTGACCCTGTCCTGGCACAGCTCCATCCATTCCCTGGATCCTGTCAGCGGTCCCGGCAGAGGGCACCCGGCACCCGGCAGTCCCCATCCCCGTCCCTGCTCCCCATCCCCGTCCCGCTGCCTCCCGGCCGCTCCTCCGCTGTCACCTCGCGAGGCACACACCTAATTAATGGATTTTCAGCCTCATTAGGAAACCAGCAGCGGAAGGCAGAGGGGTGGTCCCTCTCCTGGGACCCTCGCAGAAGGCGGATGTTTTCTGCACGAATTTCCTGCTGTCCTGGGGTGGCTCCTCTGGCTGAAGGGCTGGGAAAAGGCAAAACCAGTCCCTCAGCAGCACAGTTACATTCAGGAGAATCCACTCCAAGGATTACTGGGGGCTGCCACAAGTGAAAATTCCTCCCAATTTACAAATTACTAAAGGGGACTGTGAGCATCCATGGTACAGGACAGGTAAAGCCTTCGTGAGGCTCTTGTACCCAGGATGTCTCCCACCTTATCTGGAACTGCCTCCTTGCTGGTGCTGATCCTGCTGTAGGAGCAAAGCACTGCTCAAAGTCCCTGTGCGAGGTCCCTTCCTTTATCAGTAGGTGGATGCAGTGATGTGTTTCTCAGGATGGCACAAAGGGACATGCAATTGATGTTTTAGGGCAAGGGGTAAACCAGGTAGTTATAAGGGATAATGAGGGTTCATGGGTTTTGCTTACAAGCTGCGGGGTCGAGGTCACACAGTGTTTAATAGTTTTAAGATCTATAGCGGGGAGAAGAAAAACAGAGCTTTTAATCTCTTTTATCAGGGTATTTTTACCCAACATCACAGCACACAGTGAGCATATTAAACTGTGGTGTCTTAGATAAAGCAGGCTGTCCCCCAGGGAGGAGAACTGTGAACCTCTCCTTGCATCAGATTGCTAGTACAAAATTTATGAGATCTGTGAACTCTCCCTATATCCCTGCCTTCAAGGAAAGCTTTAGACAATTTGCACAGTTCAGGTCACTAGAAGACTCAGGAAGGGACAAATCTTACTTGTTTGCTGCAACTTTGAAGATGCAGTTCTCATGATGGGATAAATACTTAGGCTGTGGGGGAAAGCAAACTTGTAAAGCTTATGGCGAAAGATTATTTCAGGTGAAATAAATAGGAAAAAAACCTGTAGGAAGTTATTTGGATCAAGATGACAATCAAATTTTTCATCTTATTTTCCTGTGTTACAAACCCCCTGAAACTATTCCTTTGGTTGACCAGGGAGATGGGGGTACTTAGTTGTCATTTCAATGTGTAAAGATTCAACATCACCTTCTTCATTTGCCCAGAGAAACTGTGGCTGCCCCACCCCTGGAAGTGTCCAAGGCCAGGTTGGATGGGGCTCTGAGCAAGTTAGTCTAGTGAAAGGTGTCCCTGCCCATGGCAGGGAGTTGGAACTGGATGATCTTTAAGGTCCCTTCCAACCCAAACCATCCTGTGGTTTATGATTCTATTTTCTCTACAGGAAAGGCTTTCTGGGTTGAAAATGGGGTTACAGGAGGTGAAGACAATGAATGGGGCACACTTCTGCCCCAGCAGTGCTGTGTCCCTGTAAAAGGCTGCTGAAGGTAGAGTTGATGTCGAGGTAGTTGTAGCTTGTGCAACACAAAAACCAGCTGCTCCTGGGTAGGAGCTGTTGGAAGCTGCTTCCCTTCCTCCCTGCGCTGGGACCTCCAGCAGCACAGACCCAAATCTGGTTTGCTGTTATTAGCAGGTGAGCTTTTTCCCTGGTGTGTTTGCAACCCAGATACTGCCCTGATACATCTGTGCGTGAGAACTATAATGTGCAGTTTAGAACGAGCTGACTATAAACCAAGGTGAATTCAGCAGCTGTGCCAGCAAGGCTAAATTTGCCCTTCTCTGTTAGGAGCACTCCAGAAATGCCTACTGGCTTTGGGCCAAGTTTGTCCACTTTTTGTAGGGTTGTATTGTTTTGCAGAAGCTCGGATTCTATTCCTTTAACACAGAATATCCTGAGCTGGAAGGGACCCAGAAGGATCATCAGAGTCCAACTCCTCACCCTGCACAGCCCCAACAATCCCACCCTGTCCCTAGGAATGTTGTCCAAACACTCCCTGGGCTCTGGCAGCCTTGGGGCTGTGACTACTGCCCTGGGGAGCCTGCTTGGAGCCGAGTTCAGGAATACAACCCTCGTCCTCTGCACTGTGGTGGTAACAACAGCAGTGCAGGAACTGCTGAAGCAGAGGAAATGTGTGCTTGAGTTTGGTCCTTTTAGTGTCAGCAGTTCCAAACTTGCTGTTTAATCTCTTCTTCAGACTTTGAACTAGTTAAATCTATGTTTGCTGGGTGTGTGGATGGATCGGGGTCAGTACTGCACTGAGCTTTCTTTGGCAGCCAGAGAAAGTGCCAGAGTTTTTAGAAACTGTAGATTTACAGAACGAACAGCTTGGCTGCACAGGTGGCACATTATTGAAAGAGTTGAAAAGCTGGAGGAATGTTCCCTAGCCCATAATTCTCCCCTGAAGAATGTGTACCATACACCCAGACTTCCAACATTTCAGAAGATCCACAGCCCTGGAAGAAAATGTATGTCCCCTGTATGTGCTGGGCAACATATTATGCATGGAGCATATGCTGTATATATGACACACTTTCTGAATCATGGTATTTCTGAAACACTATATTGCAATTTATACACTGGTTTATTTTATATGTAAATATGTGTGTGTGTGCATATGCATAACATAAAAGTAGCTGGTGTTATAACAGAGAGGTAGGTAAACAGAATTTGTATTCAATTCAGAATGGTGTTTTATGCTCTCTATTTTTGGTGGTTTCTGTCTTGTAACTGAAATTATTTGGAGCTCAAAGTATCTTCAAGTACCAAAGGAAAATATATTTGTAAAGCAGAGCTGCTGCAGAGCTTTTCAGAGGAGATTCATGCTGTGTCCTCAAACAGAAATGTCAGTTGTTCGTTCTTATATCATTGTTTCCATTATTATGAAAGACTAAAAGCATGTGGGAAAAATAATATAAACATTATTGCCATATATGCAGAAGGGGGTAATTTTCCATACTGATCATCCAGTGAAACCTTGGAGCGTATCTGTGTAATATAATCCGTTGGAATAATTGGCTTCCATTTGAAGTTTTCACATGTTTTATAAATGTTTATGAAAAATGCCAATTAAGCTGATGAATTCAATAACTGCCCCACCAGACAGGGAAACACAGGCCTGGCTTTTTGGTGGTGATTACTCTGGAATGCAATGTCAGAGATGGGAGTAAAACCCAAACCCTGGGCTATCTGTGCAAACTGCTGGACAAAATCCTGTTTCTCCAAGTGCAGTATTTACCTTTCTTGCCTGAGCCTGAGAAATTTTCCATACCGCAGATTTTACTATTGAGGGCAGTACTGCTATAAAAACCACTGTGAGGAGCGATGTGTGCGGGACAAAGTGCTGCTTATTCCTGATCTTTCTATTTGAGTATCTGTGTCAGGATAACAGACTGTGATTGTAAGTGGTCCTTTGCTTGTTTCTACTCCATTGTGTTTCCAGAATTCCTTCCCTGGAATTCTCTGTAGTTTTGAACCTGAACAGGGTTTGACCCTTTTGTTCTTGCACTGTCCTACCTCAAACTGGGGAATGAAGTCCCACCTTTAGAGTTTCTGAGCATGAGGAAAGCCTGACACACCGTAAGCTTTTAGGGACCTAATGCTGCCTGACAGCTGACTGGGAATACACTGATGTCAGAAAGGAAACCAGCTGTTCCCTTACCTTCCAGAGAGAAGCAAGGACTAGACTCTGTCACATCCAGGAGTAGAGGAGCAATTACCCTGACATTAGAGGATGAAAAGATGAAAACAAAGAGGTTGAAAATTAAATTAATTTGCCCCTTTATTTCATATATCCATCAGCAGTACATCTGGGCATCATGGATCTAATTTAGAAGTGTAATTTCTATCCCAAAAGATCATATTTGTTGTACTTCCTGCTCTCAAGTCAAGTTCAAGGGGATGCATACATGGAGTAGAGGTTATTTATGCCTCTGTTAGCTGATTCTGGAGCTGTGATTTAGCCTATTTCTATGTGGATTTGTGCATATGTATATCTATTGTAGCCTTATAACACATTTTATGTTCCACATAAGTTACTCGTCCCTTATTTACAGCTGGCACTTTTCTTCCCTTCTCTAAGGACCTTCTGCTCTTGACCTTTCAGCTTGGTAAATTATTTACATGTGAAACAGTGAATCAAAATGATAGGTCTCAGGAAGATGTTGCTTATTCTCAAGGAACAAAAGCACATTTCTTCATGAACTCTCCTTCCTAAGGCTTTAATTTTGGGCCTGTGTGTCCTGCCCTCCTCATCCCTTCCCATTATGAGAAGGAGAGACACTCCTTTTTCACACGGCTGTTTCATTTGCAAAGGGAAATGTTTTTCTGCCTCAAATTTTAAAATACCCCCCTGATATTTTGGGGATGGGGTGAGAGGATGTTATTTTGATATCTTTCTGGAACTGGAAAACAATGAAAGAATGCAAAGAAAAGGTGTGTGCAACAGCCCAAGCTGCTATGGAAATCCCATACTGAGGGAGATATGGCAGAGCTGGAAATGCTTAAAGCTCTAAGGAAAACCTGCCTGCTGTGAATTCTCATTCTTTTTGTGAAGAACTGCACCTGATGTGGAGCCTGGGATGCCCTGAACATTGTGTCTGGCCATGGCTGTGGTTTGACACTTGGCTGTTCCCTTACCTGGGATTTGAGAGGCCACCCCTACTCCTGCCTTTACTCATTGGGGGGTTTAAGGCAGCTCACAGAGGAAACACTTCCCAATGTGTTTGCTTTTGAGGCACTTCAGTGTTTGACTGCACAGATGAAATGCTTTGGGGTTCATTTTAATAATTTCCAAAGCCCTCTGATACTTCTTAAATCTAAAATTTCCAGTAAAAGTTTGAAATAAAAATGCTTCATACTGGATATTGAAAATCAAAGTTTATATTTCACATAAAATCACAGGAATGGGTTGGGTTGGAAGGGGCCTTAAAGCTCATCTAGTTCCAGCCCCCTGCCATGGACAGGGACACCTTTTACTAGACCAGGTTGCTCAGAGCTCCGTCCAACATGGCTTTAAACATCAAGGGCCTCTCAAAAAGGTTATTTTTAATACTCTGTAAAGTATATTTTTGACACACTGTGAAGTGGAACACTGCTGCTTGGTAAAGGTCGTGCAGGTTCTTTGCTGAAAGGTGTTATTGTAAGTGAGACAATTGTGCACGTGGGGTGATGGGGGATTTTTTTTTTCCTAGAGCTATATTAATCAAATGGAGAAAATGGTGTTATAGTTCTTGTGGCAAATACCTCGTTGGTACTCACGTGGTTTTATCTGCAGTACAAAGGAAAACATACACAGAGAAATGTGAAACCAAGAAACAAAGCGGGTTGAAAACAGAAAGTTATTTAAATACTATGATTTCTTACCAGGGAGTTTTGCCCATGAAAGGATTGTGGGAAAATAAACAAGAAGACAACGTTTGAAAAGCAAAGATTTGGTTTGGCATGATCTATATCAGGTTTTGTGGTGTGGGGTGGTTTGTTTTTTTGGTTTTTTTCTTTTTTTTTTTTTTTAAAGTGTTTCCCTTCACATTAAAAGCCTGGAACATGCCCAGCATCTCCTTTTTTGAAGCCAACATGGTTCTGAATCAAAAAAGGAAAATAAAGCATTCTGACATTACAAAATGGTGAATCTTTCTCAGATTAAAGTGGCCTGTCTTCTCAAGAGCATAAGGAATTCTATAATTCATGCATATTTCATGAGGAAAGTGGCCAGTTTGTGGATATTTCATGAGAAATGAAATTTCTACATCATTAAATGGCTAGAGAGTAAATTGAAAAGGAACATGTACAGTTTTTATGAGAGCTTTTAAATTCATTTGTTGTAGTGTTAAACACTATAATGGGATTTGATAATCCTGCTATTGCTACTGCTGATGGAAAGGTGAGTTACACCAGTCTGATGGTGACATCCAGGCCTCCAAATGTTGTATCTTGGCAAAGACAGACTTTTGCAAAGGGTTTTTTTTTCATAACATGCCTCTGAAAAGAATATCAGGTTGGTAAGGATCTCCTATAAATTCACATTTGGGAAAAAACCCAACCAAAAGGTGGGCTTGATCATAAAATCTGTGGAGTGAAAAACGTCTTATTTCTTCCTGCCTGTATATGACTGCATGAAACTGAGCTTTGTGCAGTGTTCATCATCTGACTAATGCAAAGTAGCCAAACACAGTGCAGCTGGTATTTGAGATCCTTTTATCCATCATTCTGCATACACACACACACACAGACAAAAGTTAGCTTCCTTTAGGCAATCCAGAGCCCTGGGAGAGTGGCAATTTCTTTGATTGCTTATTGTAGCTGTAGCACTGGAGATAAAAGTTTAATGCATTCTTATTGTCTCCGTGCTTTTAAGTATTCAGCTGCACGGAGCAATGCATCTTCATCCCTGTACCCAACTGAATGTGGTGGTTTAAGATGAACAGATACGATGTCAGCGCTGTTGCCTCTTTTTTGTTGGTGCTCATGAAATCATTTGCATTTGAGGTAAGCAGAGCTGTCACAGTCCCTGGCAGATGGGGAACGTGCAGCTCAGGTACAGGACAACGTGAAGAGCCCAGTTAACAGCAGCAGTGCACAAATATGATATTTCTGTAACAAACAATGGGCAAATTGGCTTGGAAAAACTGAGGTGACCCTAAATTTACCTATGGAAATCGGCTGTTGCTGGGATAAGCATGCTTGTTGTGGGGGAGTGCTGGGCCACAGTTTCTGAGAGCAGAGGCGCCGCTAAGACAGATCCCTTGTCTTCACCATTGTCTCCATTTTCCTAGAGGGGAGAGATGGAATTATTTCAGCCAAGACAGGAATTGCAAGGCTGCTCCCATTAGATAGAAACAAAAGAAGACAGAGGCCAAGTTTAGGCTGCCCTAATTTTAGACTGACATTTAAATATTTCTCTTGTCTTTTGTCACAGCACTGGTTTCCCCTTGCAGCTCCTTGGAAGATGCTTATTGTGCTATTTTGCTGGCATTTCCTCTCCCCTCTCCTAACCACCATTCAGCTCTTGTTGCAAAAGGGAGGTCAGGAGAATAATGCCCTTTTGCTGACACACGGGTAACTCAATCCTCCACCCTGTTGGTCTGCTGTGCTGAATTCCAACTCATCTGATTGCACTGAGGGCTATTGTACCGTCCTTGCCATCAGAGCTGGGTAATTGATATGCTTGAAGGGACTTTAATGAGGAAGAAAGCTAATTAGTTAATGTAAGGAGTGAAAAATAAGTCCGACAACCTTGTAGTCCATTTTGTTCCATTGCAGCTTCCCACAGTGCATAGCACAGAGCCTAATTTCAAGCTGAGCATGGCTGAATGGAAAGCTTGGCAAATCCTAGCAGCAACTGGAAAGCAGAACTGGGGTTAAGTTCAGAGTTTGGGTCTCAGCTGTGCTCAGAGAGGATGGGGTGTGTTGTGGCTCACACTGTGAGCACCAATGAAATGGGGAGGGTGGCGGGGGCTGCTCTGCAAACCCTGAAATTAGGAGTGAGTCATATGAGGAACAGCTGAGGGTGTTCAGCTTGGAGAAAAAGAGGCTCAGAGGAGACCCTATCACTCTGTAAAACAACCTGAAATGAGTGTGTAGCACAGTATGGATTGGTCTCTCCTCTCAGGTAACAAGTGGCAGGAAAAGAGTAAATGGCCTCAGTTTGTGCAAGGGGAGGTTCAGATTGGACATCAGGAAGAATTCCTTCACACGAAGGGTTGCCAGGCATTGGAAGGGGCTGCCCAGGGAGGTGGCGAAGTCCTCATCCCTGGAGGCGTTCAAGGAATGACTGCTCTTGGCACTCTGTGCTCTGGTCTGTGTGACAAGGTGGGGATTGGTTGCAGGTTGGACTTGATGGTTTTGGGGGTATTTTCCAACCTAAAGGATTCTGTGATTCTGAGCTTCCTCTCAGGTGGTTTTTGAGGATGAAGGTCCCTGTGTTGGCCAACCAGGCTCACAGCAGTAGGGAGGAAAGCACCATTGTGGAGATGTGGTACCTCAACGTATATAACTAAATGATTCCAGTACCTGCTGCTTCCTCAGGCCTGAGCAAATTCTCCAAGGTCTATGTGGTTTGGTGGGTTACAGCCTTACTTCTCCCATGAGGAATGGAAGGGGATCCAGAGCAGAAGAGCAGAGCTATGGAAATTGTAAAGGGAAACAAAAGGGACTAAAAGAAAATAAGGCAGATAATAAAAAAGCATACAGAACAGATGTGTGACCTGAACTTCGCATTTCAGGTGTTTGTAGGAGTTAGCCAAATCTGGGTAAGAGACAAAGCTTCTGGTCGAGTGTTTTATGCTGGAAAGTGCATCTTTTGGGTAGTATGACAAAGGACTGGGGGTGCCATGGAGGAGTTCAGGATTCCAGGTGACACTGGTGAGTGTCTGCCACTGCTTCTTTCACTGGTGTCTTTGTTGGTGGTGGTGGAAGTTGAGGCTAAAAACAGGTACAGTCACAACAGTCCACCCTCTCCATCAAGTTGATTGAAAAACTCAAGTTCAACCTTCAAAGATGTTTCATCTCTGGTTTCCTGAAACCTCCCTGAATCCATCCTAGCATATTACAGTACTCGCTTTTTTTAGTCCTGGGAAAAAGTCTGAACTGGATCACAGATTGGCCCAGATAATCTCTCATGCCCTTCATTTTGCTCTCTGGTTTAATGCTTTTCCCATCCTTAGACATGGTGAAACTCACTGGGGTGATTTGCTACCTGGGGGAGGAGACATTGGAAGGTTTTGAAAGGTTTCAAACACCACTGAAAGCTGTGGAAGTTTCCTCCCTGACTTCAGTGGATGCTGACTCTGTCCTTCAGAAAGGCAAAGAAAATGAGGAAGGAGAGGAAGAATGGGAAAGCAGAAGGAAAGAAATGAGATAGGAGTAAGGCAACAAAGAGATACATAATTAAATACAGCTGAATCACATTTGCCCTGAGTGAGCTTTGGTGCCCAGTGTGGCCTTCAAAGTTGTGTTCTTTGTGCAGAAATTCTATTTCTTCTGGCAAGTCCTGTAAACACCACCTGCTCCTGGTGTTTTAGATAATGAGATGGGCTGGAACTAGACCAGACCTTGGGCATACTGGGGTTGATCAATGTGGGCATGGCAGGAGGAGCTTATCAATTATTTGAGAGAAAAGAGTCAATAAAAAGCTTTCTTCAATATAAACATGATATTGTTGAATGTGGTGGGACTCTGGGGAGTGAGCTGTTCACACGAGGTGAAACTCTTCTAGTTGTTGAGTAGTAATGCTTGAAGACGTCTTTGAGATATTGATCTAAGAGCTGCTGCTTTGTCCTTGCTTGCCTTGGCCCTGTCTTGAGAGCCTGGGAATGGTGCATAGCCCTGCTCTGAAGGCCAGTGCATTTCCAGGTTCTGGTTCCTTTTCCTTGTCACCAAATTCCTCCTTACCTGAGCCTGTTCATCCTAGAATCACATCAGAGCAGGAAGGCAATGAGAAGGAAATCTCCAGGTTTAGGAAGAGCGTATTTAAAAACTCAAATGCTTGTCACTCTGCTGGTGCCTCCCTTGACAGTTCTTAGGAACTCTGGATTATGTTCATAACTGTGTCTGGAGTATTGTGTTCAGTCCTGGGCTCCCCAGGACATGAGAGATGTGGGACTACTGGGAGGAGTGTGATGAAGGGCCACTAAGATGATTGCGGTACCGGGACATCTCTGCTGTGAGAAGCTGAGAGCTGGGACTGTTCTGTGGGAAGGAGAGAAGGCTCAGAGGGGATTTCATCATTGAGGGAGCTGGGGGGCTCAGTCTGGAGAAAAGGAGGCTCAGTGGGGACCTTCTCACTCTCTGCAACTCCCTGACAGGATGGGGGAGGCAGGTGGGGGTCGGGCTCTGCTCCAGGGAACAGGGACAGGACAAGAGGAAATGGACTCAAGCTGTACAAGGGGAGGGTCAGGTTGAACTCAGGAAGAATTTCTTCATAGAAAGGGTTGTCAGACATTGGCAGGGGCTGCCCAGGGAGGGGGTGGAGTCCCCATCCCCGGAGGTGTTCAAGGAACAACTGGATGTGGCACTCAGTGCTCTGGTCTGGGTGACAAGGTGGGGATCACAGGTTGGACTCGCTAATTTTGGAGGTCTTTTTCCAACCCAAATGATTGTATTCTATTGTGCATAAATACCTGAAGGGAGTGTGTAAAGAAGACGGTGCTGGACTCCTTGCAGTGGTTCCCAGTGGCAGGACAAGACGGAATGGACACACTTAAAAACACAAGAGGGTCTGTTGGAACCTTGGGAAGCACTGGAATAAATTGTCCAGCAGTTTGTAGACTCTCCATCTTTTGAGATACTGAAAAGCTATCTGAACCCAGTCTTGGGCACCTGGCTCTGGGTGGCTCTGCTTGAGCAGCAGCTTGGTCCAGGTGCCCTCCAGAGGTCCCTGCTCACCTTAACCAGCGTGTGACTTTGGGATGTGTGTTTGCACAACCCTGCTTCCTGCTGGGTGTGCTTATTTCCACATTTACTCACATGCTGTGTTGCAAAGGTGACCAGGTGAGTAGATCAGGTGCGTTGGCCTCATTGCCGCTGGCTGTGGGTCTGTGCACCCACATGCACCACGCTTTGTGCAGGAATCCTTGTTAACACACACGGACACCGAGCCATGATCGCAGTGTGTTCACAGGTGCGTCACACCCACGCTCTCCCTGTGTTGCTAAGGCTGGTGCAGATGAATGTTTGTTAGCAACCATGAGAAATTTTCTCGAAAAGGTCTTTAAAATGGAAACTTGAGAAAGTGAAGCCTCCTTATCTCTCCTGTCTTGTAGAAAAGGTGCAAAGCTGCCATTAACAAATGGACGGCTTCAAGGCTTGGGTTTCTCAAGCCTTTTCTGTTTGGTTTGTACTCTGGACCTTGGCATTTTAATGGTATCTATGTCATTAAAATTACAACATCCTGAAGTGTGAATCTTCATCACATCAGTGTTCTGGCAGTCATGCTTGCCAGGTCCAAGGTGTGTTCGTTAAATAGTTTGTGTCAGAAGAATCATTATCAGATGCAGCAACAAATAAGATACTGGGCATCTGGGGCTTCATGAGGTTTGGAGTTTTTTTGTCCTGTATGTTTGGTTGCAAAATCTAGGTAGTTCCTTACTGTATGTGCTTTCAGCCTGATTTCTGAGTAGTACAGCTTGACTGCCTGTCCACTGCTCCCTTTTCCCCCTCAGAAAGATCTTGAGGCCAATTTTCAGCTAAATTCATCATATCGCAAAGAGAATGAGTTCTTACAAACTTCATGAAAACTGATGACTGGATAGTACACAAATCCAAAATTAGTCCCCCAGTGAGAGTGAAATAGGCCAAATTTAGCAATCAGCCACTGTTTGTAGCTCCCAGCCAGCCAGTAAACAAGTTTACAGTTGTGACCCAGCTATTGCTCCTGCTCCCTCTTGCTCTGCCAAGCAGAAGGGAGACGTGGGAGGGAGATCCTGGATTTTGGGAGAGGGAGGGGCCATTGCACTGGGAATGAAAGTTCAGGGATGAAGGATGCAAAGCTGTGGGGAGCCAGGCTTCATTACTTCTGCTGCGCATGGAATAACTTGTTTGGATAAGTAGTTGAGAGGCCTTAAAAAAAAAAATCAATAATAGTAACAGTGCTCCCTAGCAACCCTACAAAAACAAAGCAGTGTGTGTGTTTTCATGAGCAACAGTATCTGCTTCAGTACAGTAAGAGATTCTGTCTGAGCCTTTCAAGGGGTTCCCAGTAAGCAGAGAGCATGGGAAGGACACTGGCTTGCCCTGTGTGATGGTGTTCAATCCTGCATTCCTTGCATAGAGAAGTTAATGGAAGAATTGGGTGCACAGGGAATTCTAACGTAGGGCTTGTGTTGTGCTATTTAAGAGCTGAGCAGCAATAGCAGTCATGTGTGTGAACATGAGACAATTATAAAGCTCCTCTGTTTCCTTGGCTGCCTCGTACTTTGTGGAGTACAAAGGATACAGGAACTTAATCTCATATTAAACTATTTCTTATATAATAATTACCAAGAGTGTGCCCATGAGATGTTAGGATTCAGTACAGATTGCTTATCTGAGCACAGCACTCTCAAAATCGTTCTCCTAAGGCTGAAACTTTCTCAAGGACCTTTACTTAGACGCAGATCTATTGTCTTAGGAAGGTAAATTTGGTGAGTCCAAGGAGCAGGGTTTGATGATGGACCATGTGCAGTGTTGGGGGAGAAGAGGCAGAACTCCTTCTGCAGGATTTGCGGTTTGTGCCTGGCTGGGAGCAGCAGCCTTCTGTGCATCCTGCGGGACTGAGATACTCTGACATTTCCACTGTAAACAGACCTCATGCTTTCTGTGTCCTGGCATTTGTGTCTGCCCTGTGTATGGGTGAGGTTAATGCCAGTGTGTTTCTAATCAGGTGACAGGCAGCATAGAAGTGTCAGCTCCTCCCTTCCATCCTCTGGAGCTCAGGTCACTGCTGGCTGACAGGATAGACATATTTTCCAAGAAATAGGCTGCTAGTTTCTAGCTCCTTTCTGGCAAGTCAAAACAATACATGCCACAGCAAAACAAACAAACAAAAACACTCCTGCATGGAGGGCAGGCCCAGGGCACAGAAAAGAGCTGCAAGAAATGCTGAGCCTGGATCCCCCTGATCTCCATCCCTTGAGGGCTCACATGGCATTTGGGAGTACAAGGGAATAGACAGAGCCCTTGGAGGAGAGTGCTGAGATTGCAAACCAGGAACTTTCCCAGTGCTGCTGTGGCAAGGATGGCAAATACACATGGATCCTGTCTCCCCAGCCAGGTGCTTGGTGTTAGGGACTACCTGTGTTGAAACGTTAGAATTAATCAGATTAATTGGGTTCGATTTCTCTTTGCTGGGGTTGGTGGGAGGCAAACCATTTGCATTTCTATTATTCACCTGTGGCTGGACCCTCCAGACCCTCAAGGCAAATTTTTAGGTCTGTCCCAGACTGCAGCCCTGATTCAATGCTTGAGAAGGACTGCAGAACCACGGGGTAACCTGGGCTTGTTCTGCTGCTACCACACACCTGCTCCACCTCCTCTCTCTTCTGGCCTGTCTATACCCTGCCCATCCCTAGAATGAAAACTGCTGAAAACGGCCCAGCTGCCTCTGGCATGTGGGTTACACAGAAAGGGAGAGCTGAGTTGCAAAGAGCTGGAGGGCCATTCAGCATGCCCTGCTCTCAGCAGACTGTGTTCATGAGCACACACTTCAGCTCCAGCCTGTCCCTGAGGTCCCCTACCACATCCCAGCATCCACTTGCCAAACAGCCCCTCACTTTGTATGCTGGAGAAGGAGAAACTTTTCAGGTGTGACACACTGAGTGTACATGATGTCTTGAAAGGGAGTTTGTTAATATTTACTAACTTTTGTAATCACCTCTGGGATCCCTGAACAGACTTGGGCAAAGCACATGAGGCTTCTTTTTTGGCTGAGATTTACTCAGATTCTAATCCCAGCTCGAGGGAGTTTGCAGAGTGGGGTAGAATTGAGCAACACATGGAACAGACCTGAGGTAACTGCTCCAGTCCTCTGAAGAAGGAAATAGCTGAATTTCACATGTGCTGAGTGGCTACTGTTGTGGGCCACGAAGGGTCCCCGGAGTTGTAAAACCAGCAAATCCCATCCCTTTGCCCCAGCAGGACCATATAAAGCTGCTGTGTCACAACATGCCTATGTGCCGCTGTCATGCCGCAACAGAAGCATCGCAGAGCTGCGGGCTCCACAACCTCGGTCCAGCAGGCGAGCTCCCAAGGGGAGGCATCCCCAGAGCACACTCCAAAACAGGCAGCCGGGAACAGAAAGTTCAGTGCCTGCAAGCTCTGCTGCAGTGTCCTTGAGTGCCCTCCCTCTGCCCCAAGCCTTTCCCTCTAATGCTTTCGGCTCCTACGGCTTAATCCATTTTACAAAATGCTCCCTTCTTTCTCTCCACCTTCTCAGCTCTTCAGCTCTGCCTCTGCTCCATCTCTTACAGCTTTTCCATTCTCCCTTGTCTCTGCCTTTTGAGATCACTCTTTCCTATGAGGACTTTGGATCCAAAGCACAAATCTATTCCTTGCGTTGTAGCTCTGCAACAGAGTTTTCTCTCATTTTGCTCCCTTGGTTGCTTTGTCATGCAAAGCATTGGGGACAGTGTGGTTGTAAGATGTGATTAAAAATAGTGTTTGAACTCTCTTGGCATATAGGACTATTAATCCTCACTGAATCCTAGGGAGGAGTGGGGGGAGGATTTGAAGGTGAGGATATTCCAGTTCAAAGGTACATAAAGCCAATTTACATTTTAAAGAATTTTTTGCTGAATGCTTGCTGTTTTGGAGGAACAAGGTGCTATTTATTCCAGTACTTCCTGCAGTATTTATATTTTTCATTGTTAAAATGCAAAGAACTCATCATGGCTTTTGGGGTGAGGATTTATAGGTATGTCTCCTTAGTGGTCACTGTATCAGGTCACTGCAGACTGAGACAAAAACTTGGAGTCTGAGAGCTGATCTTATCTGTAGCTGGTGCAAAATGGGCTGTAGCAGATATTGGGGAATGGTGCTTAATGCAGTGTTTAAAATGGGCAAATGGGAACCTCTGTATTCATTCAGAAGCTCCATGTGTACTGGTTAGGGAATCCTGAGTGTGTGTAAGAAAGTGCAATGCAAATGGAAAGCCGTTACTTGGAGCAATATTCTCCCAAAATGTTCCCAAACCTAGAAATAGTCAACCTCACAGCCAGAGCTTTTCCATGAAGGCGGAGGGAGGTGTGCCAAGCTCTTTTTGATCCTCCTCTGTTCTCTGTATTAAAATTAAGCCAAGTCCTGATTTCATTTGCACCACTGGAAAACATGAGAGCTGTTAATTCTGAATACTTTGAAAGTTTTCAAATAGCAAGTTGACAGTTCTAAAAGTTAATATGATTAGGAACTCAACTTCAGAGCAGTTACTCTATACTGACACAGGTACAAGTGACACAAGATTTGGCCCTTATCAAGGAAGCCAACTGTTCTGGCTTTGAGAGACGAGTCTCTTTAGTGGCAGAAATACTCTTTTCCAAGGCTTTGCTCAGTGGATTTCGGTGCACACGCCCCAATCTAGCTGCACCTAAAGTGGGATCAGTGGAGATAAACGGTGTTATGACAAGAAGATGAGTGAGAATATTACCGTGACATTTTCTCTTTTATTGCACCTAAAGCATCTGATCCACAGCTGCCACCTGGACACGTAAGCTCTGAGGAGCTTCAGTGTTACTTCCTTGGGCTGTGCAGACCCTGGGCATTGCAGACCTAGAGCATTCCCCTCCTAGGGACCCTCCCCATGTCCCCTCCTGCCTCACCAGTGCTGCAACCAAGCATTCCATAGCTGCTTGGGAGGGATGCCAAAGAAACCCTGAAATATATGGAGAGCTGACCTTGGGCTGTTTGGCTGTGTGCCACAGGCCAAGACACCATCATCCTGTAAAATAAACACCTCCTCATCCTTAGCACAGCAACATCTGTGAAGGATAAAGGCCAATCTCACTGCTGATGCTGCCAAACTGTCACCCCATTCCAGTGCTGGGGGAATCTCAGCCACTCGCCCCAGCCCTGAGTGTCTCCCAGCCTGGGTAACGAGATGCAAACACTGTGATTTGCCCACCCAAGAAGACAGGCCTGTCCCAGGGGAGCCTCCATATGTGCAGACTTCAGGTGTCCTTGCCAGGGCTGCATATGCTTTAATGCATAATTCTTTTCTTTTTTTTTCTTTTTTTTTTTTTTTAAATCTGTTGCCTTTGCTGCCAAACTGTATAGTGTCTTTTCAACTTGTCCCCTGCCATTCTAGATTCCGTTTTAATGGAGTTTATGTTGCTGCCATCTGAAATGGGATGTCAGTGGTTAGCTCCTCACTTCTGTTAATGGAACAACCTACAAAGTGGATGGGAAATGCTGGCTGTGGATTTCTAGGGAGTCAGCCTCTAAAATCTGGTCTGGTTGGTTTGGATTGAGGAAATGCCTATCACAGAATGGTTCAGGTTGGAAGAGTGCACAGTAGAACATCTTGTCCAACCTCTGTACAATCTGTTCAAATGTTCAGTCATTGCACAGTGAAGAAGTTCTTCCTCATGGTCAGGTGGAACTTCCTGGGCATCAGTCCCTGCCCATTGCCTCTTGTCCCATTGCTGGGCACCCCCGAGCAGAGCCTGGTCCATCCCCTGACCCCTCCCTGCAGACACCGACAGACAGACATTGCTCAGGTCCCCTCTCAGTGTCTCCTCTCGAGGCTGAACAGCCCCAGCTCCCTCAGCCTTTCCTCATAAGGGAGATGCTCCAGTCCCTTCATCATCTCCACAGCCTCTGCTGGACCTGCTTCAGGAGCTCCATGTCCCTCCTGTCCTGAGGAGCCCAGAACTGGACCTATATTTGAATCCTGATTCAGATCCGTGTCATTATTTGAAAGCTGTCTTGAGTACCTGTAAGCACCTGAAGGGAGCAGTTCAAGGTGGAATGACACTGGGCCTTTTCCTCAGGTCCTCCAAGACAAATCTTCCATGCAATGCCCATGTGTTCTCTGGTTTTATGGGACAGCTTTGAAATCAAGACATCTAACAGCAGCATTGAAACTTCTGTAGGTTCATGGCCACTGGTGCTCCTTTCATGTGGCTGTTTTTGGAATAAAGGAGGTTTTATGAATAATGATGATATAAAATGGCAAGCAGTGTTGACATTACAGATCGTTATGTTTTGAAGGGCAAAACTTGTGACCTGGTGACCTTGTCACAAATTTCAGTTTGTTGTTTGATGTGTGTTGCCATATCCTTTAAGTAGCTGTGTTTCTCATGTGTGGTGAAGGACTCTGATATTTTAGTGGACAAAAAATTCACATATAAAATTAGCATATTTATAGATTATGTAAATATTAATATACACAATTTGTGTCAAAATATTGTGTGCTGCACAATTATCTCTGCTCCCCACATTACACCTCATGTGACCCATATGCACCTCATTGCAAACTACCTGAGGCTCGACCATGGCCTCAGATATCCCAATCAGTAACTAAAAGGATTTTGAGAATTAAAAAAGACAGAGCATCTACTAGGGGGAAAAAAAAATCACAGCTCCTGTCTTCTGTTCTTCCTAAACAAAAGCATCTCCAGACTCAAAAAATATGTCCCATTTCATGGACATATTGATGTTCACTGTATGTGGGTGTGTTTACATGAAGTTCCTATCTCCTCATGGCACTCAGTGCTCTGGTCTAGTTGACAAGGTGAAGATCAGTCAAAGGTTGGACTCAATGATTTTGGGAGTCTTTTCCAATCGATTCTGTGATTCTTGGTACTTCTGACTGTCACCCAGTTATGAAATTTATGCAGTGGTGAAGGGCACAGAGAATTTGTACCTGTATGTGTGTGCACACCATTTATGCCCACATCACTTTCCAGCTGTTGTGTTTGAGTGCCTGGGGAGGTGTGTACAAATGGTGCCGGCCAGGAAACGTGGTCAAATACAGCTTTGGGGTTTTTCTGCTGTGCTGGTGTTGCTGGCTTTTTTTCTCCTTGACTGTTTCCATGCAAAGCTGAAACTATGCTCCTGGCCACGTAATTGAGATCCACCAGCCCCAGCCTGGGCTGTGACTTCTGCCTGGGGAGTTGTTTGTACAGACCTGGGCTCTGTTCAGTGGAATTGTTATCCACTTTCCAGGAATAGAATAACCATAGAATCACAGGATAGTTTGGGTTGGAAGGGACCTTAAAGATCATCTCATTCCATCCCCACTGCCATGAGCAGGGACACCTTCTACCAGACCAGGTTGCTCCAAACCCCATCCAACCCAGCCTTGAACACATCCAGGGATGGTGCAGCCACAGCTTCTCTGGACAAACTGTGCCAGGGTTTCTTCACTCTCACAGTAAATAATTTCTTCTGTAAATAAGTGTTAGTGATGAATGTTTTGGGCAATCACAGGAACTTTAAGCCTGTGGGTGATACAGTTCTGCTTCAGAAAGTGAGGGTCATCAAGTAAGTACAGAGTGAGCAAATGTATAAACAGTTCAAATGTCTGATGTGCCTAAACCAAGAGAGCATCATCTTTGAGAGAGATAATTTTATGGGATGTCTGAACACAGAAAGCTTTCCATCCTGGCTTGTTCAGTTTGGTGGGATCCAACTAGTTAATGAAATCTGGCTGCATATTCAAATCGCCTCTTGCACATCCTGCTGCCATCTGAAACTGCAGACACTAATCTTGCTGGAATTAGGCTGGTTGCCTCCTATCTGCTGTTGCTGCAGTTGACAGCAATAATATATGAAGCAGCCTAGAGTTTGATTTTTTTTTTTCCCAGGGAATTGGGTTCTTAGGGCTGGCAAGCTGAACACACAGTCCTTCGGATGTGCCGACACGTGACAGCCCAGTCACGCAGGCAGAAAGCTATTTGCTGCCATGTTTCCAAGGTGCAAAGGATCAGATTCATGGGGACTTTTTTTAAAAGGGGGTTACCCCAGGGATGAATTTGGCCTAGGGAGGAGCCTATAAAATGACAAGAAACAACACAGAGGGGGGAAATGAGAGCAATTAACAAAATGAACCTGTTTGACCCTAATTTTGCAAATCTCTAGCTGTCAAAGAATGTACCTCGGCTAATTATGTTTGGACGTGAAATTATAGAATCATTATAGCTGTGATTACACAGGTCCCCCAGCTCTTGCCTTGGTGTCTGGGTGTGTGTGCTTTCTAATGTGATCTTTCATTTTATATTTTCTTCCTTGTTTTAGCTGTCTAGTTTTCCAGCAGTGTCCAGAAATAGGCCTCCAAAAAGAAATAACTGTATCCCACATCTGAAATGTGCTATTCTCAGCTGTCCTCCCACCTCTCTCCTTTCTCTCTCTCCTCTTGGCCTTTGCAGACCCAGAGTCACTGCTGTAGTTGGGCAATTATGCTTCAAAGCTGAGAACTGCACTCAACTTTGCCAAAAACTGCTGAAGCAAGTGAAGCACTTCAGCTTTGAATGTACAGCGTGGAAGTGCTGTCACTTCCCGGTCAGATGCTCTCAGGGTAAGAGCAGGGCAGCTAAATTGCAAATAATAATCTAATATGAATGCTGAGTGGTTGAGAAACTGAGCAAATTAAGTGTCGTCTCTCTGGTACAAAATGTGTCTTCACTTCCAGGCTGAGGTCTGAGGTGTAAAGACTCGGGATTTCTGTGTGTTTCTGAAAAAAGCATTTTTCAATTTTTTCAGTGCAAAATATGCCCCCTCATTTATTATCTTTGTTCCCATCCTGTAACTGAGCTGCTGGCAGTGTCCATGCTTTTACGGGACTCAGACTGCCAAGATGCTCAGCACAGTATCAGAATAATCCAGCAATCCAAACCTTTATCAGGTACTTTGCTCTGAGAAATCAATGTGAACTGCCATCCTCACATAACTCTGAAAACAAACCCTTGCCTGCAGCTCTGATCATCAGGAGCAGCTCTACAGGAGCAAATTAATGGGCATAGCCTTGCTCTTGTTGTTCTGAGCCTCTGTGTCTCCACTCCAGAGAGGACAGTGGAGCAAGGCAAGGATGTCAGGACAGAGGATCTGTAATCCCGTCCTTGTCAGCAACTTCACAGCAATGGACCAACTTTCTACATTTATGGCAGAACAGTTGGAAAAAACAAAGCAACCCTCTGCTGCAAAATACCAATCCCAAAATAGGTTTCTGAGAGATTATTACATGAAGCAGCGCAGGGAGGGAAGGATGATTCAGAAAACAGCTTGAAACAGTCTTTTAAGCAACTCAGGACTGTATAGTAAATAATGCAGGAAGGAAGGGAAGCTGCAGACTCTAAATGGATGTGCTGGAAGGTCTCATCAGCACCTGAAATGCCTTTGGAAATCTTCCAGCAGCAAGAAAACACACCACAGACATAAGTAGTTATTCTAACACCTCCCTGGATCATTGGAGAAACGTGAGTTTCTGAGCATTTAGTGGGGAGTAGGGCTGAGTCACAGGCTTGAGGGAAACCCTGAGCTTCAGTTCAGTGAACCCACCAGCCCTCAACAAATGCGAAGTGAAGGCTCGGGAGCCTTCTGTGCAGTTCCTGCTGCAGAGAGCAGAGATGCACGCGGAGGAGGAGAGGGCAGGATTTGGTCATTCAAGACTTAGAGGTGAGAAGTCCAAATCACATCCTTGTCTCATGCTGACCAGGATCCTTCATAGCTCCCTTACTCCCCTGGCCTTCACGGCGTTCCCAGGTCAGCTGCTGGTCTGTGGGGCACTGACCCTGCTCCGCAACAGCAAAGGGGCTGCAGCTGCTGCCAAAAGTTTCTTCTCTGGCACCCAGAGATTGCCAGTATCTTTCCAGAATTTTGCCTTCCTGGCCTCTCCAGCTGAGTGATCATATCTGTGTCCCAAAATAATGTGATCTGGCAGCACAACTAATTGATTTATGTGAGCTGATGGAGAACAGGTATCCTGTGCTGTAACCCCTGCTCTGAGACATTGCTGTTTCTAGCTCCTTTGTTGAATGTTTTAGCTTGTTTTCCTTTTTAATTTTTTTTCTGATTTTATGGTGGTAAATTTTAAAAAAAACCTTGAGCTTTAATCAGGAAGGGGATGAGGACCCGGGGAGTGTTATGTGATAAGAACATGGCAGAGTTAGGAATAGGACCGTATGCCCCTGACCTCTTATCACCCAGTACGATGACTTTGCAACATGAAAGAAGCCCTTCACTTGCATGACAAGATGACTGAAACAGAGTTAAACCTTTTCTTTCAAGGCTGCCTTGTCCTTCGTTTGCCCCCTTCTAGAAGGTGGTTTTAAAGCAGTGCCCGCATGAGCCTGGAGACCTGCTGTGTTGCTTTCCTGAAAGAATTCGTGCTCATTACAGAGACGGGCAGCGGATTATTTCTTGTATGTGTATTCTGCACCCTGAAAAGTGTTTATGGAAGCAGGTTGTGTGCTCCGTCATCGCGCCAAACAGACACTTGCAAATGTATCCTCGCTGAGACATTAATGTGTGTCAATGCGTGTGTATAAGCAGCAGCATTTGCATGCTTAATCGGGCACGTGGCCTTTGTTAATTAGACAGTCAGTTAATGCTTTATGTCTGTGGGTCTGCATGGGCAATCATTTGCCCAGAACCTCATTAATTTTACTGGCTGCCCCTCCTGTTGGAGTTCACAAATCAAGCTGAGCATGCACACAAATCCCTTTGAGTAGGTTTCTCTAATAAAGCAAATCAGGCATCAGAGGGAACTCTCAAAGAATATTGAAAACAACAAAGCTATAAGGGCCAACCTGGTGATTTTGCAAGTGGGTTTGTGCTATCAAATGGGAGCTCCAAAGATCAGTTGAGAATTCCCCTTTGCAGTCAGGGGCAAGCAGGGATCTTCTGACTTTCTGTTACTTGCCGTGTATGTACCTACACCTTAAACACAAACGGGTACTCATTGTCCCTATGAATTTTTGTATCTGTTTGGTGTAGATGCCTCCTCTGAGGCCTCTGCCTGCAGGACTCAACATCTGCCAATTACCACATCTAAAGAAATAGCCCCGGTCCACAGTAACTCAGCTAGCACAGACTTACCCTTGTGGGTGTGGGTTGTGTGTGTACAAGGGCAGATTGTTCCACAGGCTTGTTCCCAGCCCAGGAGAAAGAAAAGCAGCCACAGGACTTTCTTGAGAGTGAAATTAGAGAAATAACATTATCACTCACTGTTCTAGACTAAGGTCAAACACAGCTCTAAGGCCCCTGGGACTGGTGGTGGCTGTGAGCATTTGCAAGGGACTATTTTCCTTCTTAGTGACCAACAGAACAGTGCAGCAGAGGTGTAGGAGATTCTTTTGCTCTTTTCCCCTTGAGTTCTCTCAACTACAAAGCAACAACCATCACTGAAACACAGCCTAGCACTGATCATGGGATGAAATCCTCATTCCCAAAGACTGCAGTGCAGTCAGTATTTCACCCAGGATCTTCTGGACATCATTCCCTGTTACTGTTACCCCAAACAGCCTCTTCTGTAAATGGAAAGGTGAAAAATGCTTCAGGAGGAGCAGCCTCTCTTCCCCCTCCTTGCTTCTCCGAGCCACTCTGGTTGCATCACCCACCTCTCCTGGCAGAGGCACAGCACGAGTTGTGACTGTGCTTTTGCCATCTGCACTGCAGTCCCCATTACGGATGCAGTGCTGAGCAGCTTATTTCACAACTGACTGGAGACAAGGGTAGAAGCCCATGCGTGCGGATGAGGTTATTCCTTTCATCATTCAAAACCTGTTTGGGGCTTGGCGAGGCAGGAGCTTCAAACTGGGAGAAGCTGCTCACGTAGATTTTTCTGCAAAAATAGAAGGACTGGTTATCATTTTATAAAAGACCCACCTACAGCACTGATAGGGACGTAATTAGAAATGGGTTTGACTTCAAGCATATAAAAGCCTAGCTGCATGTTTTAGCCACATTTCTGAATTGAACTGTTTTTCTGGACTAACCCTGTGCTAGGGGAGTGTTATTTCAGTACTGCAAATACGCACGAATCTATGTGGAAACGTGGTAATTACATGGCTTGGTTCCACCTATATCTCCAAACCAGACCATGTTATTACTGTTGTAAGGGATAACTGATGTAGCAAGGGAGAAGTGACAGTGAAACTGAGGCCTTAAAATAGAGAGGGGTTATTTTGCCTTCTTTTTTTTAAATTTTCCCAGCTGTACTTGCATAAATCTACATTTAGTTCAAATGTTATAGGGGAAAAAAAAATCAGTTGTAGCTGTTGTGAAATAAATGTCTCTCTGCCCTGGCTGGGATGCTGGGAGGGCTGGAGTGAGACAGACAGGCTGATGTGTCTTTAGCTGCCCTGAAACAGCTCCACAAGTAATGTTTAATCAAAGCAAGCTGACATTTGTCTGTTGAATTGTTATCAGAATTGCTTAGTCATTCATGTGCCATTGTGTTTCAGAATGGAGAGCAAGGGATTTATTCAGCTTGACATGAGCTGCTCCCAGCCATTAGCATTTCCCCAACATCCGACTGGTATCTTCATTTCACACTGCTAAACAAGTCACCTTGAGGCCAAGGAACTGATGACCCCCCCTTGCACAAGGTTTCTTATTCAAGCATTCCTGGGAGATATTTTCCTCTTTATTACCACTCATCAGGCCAGCTCTCCGGCCTCTTGTGAATAGCTTGGGGGACGCTTTGGTTTCGTGCCACCATGAATAACATTGGAGATCTCCAAGTAAACATGACCAGGTCCACCTTTGCTGTACGGAGGCTTGGAGGCTTTGGAGACTGTGGGATTGCAGGCACTTGGAATCAGTTTGGATTAGAAGTCTTTGCCCTCTCTTGCTTCAAAAAGCAGCCACTCTGAGTGTTTAGGCCATGTGTGGGAGGAAGAGCGGAGGTGTTATTTGGAGTGGACAGGGGGAGGCTGAGTGAGGAGAGAAGGGATGTTGAGTTTGTGTGTGTGTGAGGGAGAGGCAGACAGAGTGACTGTGTTGCTGAATGCAGGAGCGAAAGCCAGAGAAGGTGTAGCCATAGAAACATTGTGCTTAGGAGGAATGGTTTGGAGCAATGCAGCCCATTTCTTCACCTTGTGGGAACTAGAATATTTTGGTGTTATTTAGGGTGTCTGCTTGCTTGCATTTGCCCTGGGCATGCACATGTGTATCTTACGTGTGTCTGTGGTAAATACATGAGTGTCCACAAGGACAGAAAGTTGTTGGGTAAGTGGCATGGTACTGTTTAAAGACAGATATGCTGGTCCAAGAAGAAAGGTGGCGTGTGGAGCTCCGGAATTTTTCTAAGAGCCGAGGAGAAGGGGCAGCAGAGCAGTGGCAAGGGATGTGCAAGTGGAGCAGGTAGAGTTGGGAAGTCATGTTTCACCACTACGCAAAGCATTCCTGTTCCCCTCTGGAAGCAGAACAGAACTGTAGAAAAAGCCTCTTCTGCAGGCAGGGGATCTTTGCATGGGTGGGCATAGGGTGGGCCATGGGTGTTCTCTGCAGGTGTAGGTTTAGCGTTGGTTTCAGCTGATCTAAGTCCCTGCTGCTGGGTCATGTCATGTGTTCTCTCTGATGCCAAAATCAGCTCTCGAGCGATCTGCCAGATTAGGAATCTGATCCTTCTGAAAACTAACCCAGCAGAAAGAGAAAAGACAAGCAGACAGTTTCCAGCTGGATCAGTTCCCTGACCTGGCTGATGCTCATGCCAACAGAAGGACAAAGGTAGGGACAGGAGTGGGGAGAAAGTGAAAATACCCATTTTCTTGGCAGTTTGGGCTAAAATCAGCTTAGTTATAAAACCACTGCTCCCTGAGTCTCCACTGTCTGCACCAAAAAAGCCAGGAGCTGGGATGATGAGAACAGTGAGCTGGAGAAATACTACTGTGTTTGCTGGGAGCTCAGGGGTGACGTTGGAAGGGAACACTGGTCGCTAACTTACCTCTGGTTTTAGGCACATTTTGCATGAAGCTTATTTGTTAAGAGGTCAATATCCAGGAATATCCACAGCTCTGCCTTACCAGCAGGTCTGGAAAGGAATCAGGGTAGTGGTAAACGTCTGTATATTGGACTGGAAAAATGTTTAGCTTAATCTGCACAAGAGGGAAAGAGAAATGAAAGTGTCTCTCACCCAGCACACCACATGCTTCAGGTTGCACCTTTTAAATTGAAATGGAAAGCTGAAAATTTGGGGTTTTCTTGGGCATATCTTTCTCAGAAAAAGAATTCTACTGGAGATTGATCCTTTTAATACAGTTCCTGTTTAGACATTGCTATGTCTGCTCTGCTGTCTAGTGATCATGCAAAATTGATAGGTGTCTGTGTGAATCAAATCGATGTCACATGTACGTGTCACACAGACATCGGTGTCTCACAAACTATTGTGTGGGTACAGCTGAGATCAGGGCAGCGAGGAGCAGTGGAGGGTGAGAGAATGACTGCAGAGAGCATCACCACCTCGTGTCTTGCATCCTGAAACAAGGACTTGAGGTCAGGCTGAGGGTCTCATAGCTGTGCCTGGGTTTCGACTTCTTTCCTGCACCCTCTGTGTTTGTTGTTCCTCCCCTCCCTGTGCGCTCCAGCCCAAACCCAAAACAGCAACTAGAGGAAACCTCTGGCTGCATAGTTCTCATTCCTGAGCCGAGTTGCATATGGCTTTGCTTTGGGTGGAGACGGCTTGTGTTCAGACTTGGGTTTACTCCTATTGTTTGCAACCTGAGTGAAGTGTAACTGTCCCACTCCCCGGCCTCACTGCAGCAGTGGTGGAGAAAACCTCCCAGCCCTGCAACCCGGGAGGTTGTGTGCTGACCTCCAAACCCCAGCGCCTGCGAGACGGCAGCGTGGGCTGTGTTCAGCCTCAGATGTGTCCAGCACAGACAGAGTGGTGGGCAGGTAACACCAATACCTCCGTGCCTCTGCCCTCAGCTGGTTATAGCTGAGGCCACTGCAGACACCTGTGCACTCATACTGTTATGAGAAGATGTTGCCGTATGTGAAGATTTAAAACATGCCACGCCAAAGCCTTTTGCACGTGTGCTCAAGATGTCCCGTTGGCAATCCTGCTTGGGTTAATGGTATGTGTGAGAAAATAATGGATGTCACCCAGCAGCTCTAACTTGAGCAAAACTTCTGTTGGGGAATGGCTGTGATCAGAGATAGGATCTCTGATTCCAGCCTCTTGTATTTAATGGTAGGTTTTATTTTGCATGGCCTTGCTTTGGAATAATTTGTGTCTTTGTGCTTCTGTGAAATCAGATTTTCTTTTTTGTGGTGCCGCGAGCTTGGGAGGCGTTTTCTGAGGGAAAGTGCATAGACAGGACCTTAATTTTGTCTGAGTGAGCAGGCAGCAAATGTGCTGCTTTGAAATGTCACTGGTTTCCCTACTAGGAAAAAAATGAAACAAAACCAGAGTGGATGAAAAAACTAAACCCAACAAAAAACCCCAAACACATGGAACTTCAAACTCTGGTATTCTCTTATGAAAAAATTACAGTGCCCCCAGAAGTTAACGTAAGGGATAATAAAGCTGTGCTTGAAACAACCAGGCAAGAAGCTTTGATGATTTGGGGGGTAACAGAAAATCCTTTTTCCTGCTGTTGGGAAAAAATATGGAGTGTGAAGCAGATGACTTTGCTGTGTGCACCTCTCTCTAATTGGGATGTTGCGGGAACACTTCTTTCTGGCAATGGGATTTATCCAGAATGAATCCCCCTCCTTGTGTGTTGCCTTGTAGCAGCAATGGGCAGAGAGCAGAGAAAGCCATCCTGCAGCACCAGCTGGGCCTCATGGGAGGTTTGATGTGGGAAATGAGGGGTTCTGACCCACCAACCCCTTCCTTTGGTCCCAGTGTGACCTGGCCAAAAACGCTCCTGCCTCCAGCCCTGCCCCTCTTGGAGCTGAACCAGGAGGTCTGTGCAGCCACCTCCTAAACTGCAAGAGTTTATTGCATTTTGAGGTAAACTGTCACCTAATTTAGGTTTATCTTTGAACGCTGGTTGTAAACTTCTCGTCAGACACAGCTCCCGAGGGTAGAGTAGATGGACCCTGTTTACTTTGCTCATTCCCCATCTGCCTGGATGGGGCCAGCTGTGACACTGGCCATGCAGGCACGAGAGTGTGGCAAATAACTGTAAGTGCAACTATCCTGCAGCTGTAACTATAACTCTGTGTATTTCCCAGTGCTTCCACGCTATAGTGGAAACAGCAGTAGATTTTCTCTTGCTTTGTCGTATCTATTTCAGCTCTAAGCTAAGACCACAAATTACTATTTTATACACCACGTCTCTGCAGCAATGTGGCAATATCCAGACCCCATCCAGTCTAGGACTTCTGTAATCCCAGGAAAAATTGTTCCTGCACACTTCAGCTGGATGCCAGACGTGGGGCAGTGGAGGGCTTGAAGGGGAGTGACTTGGGCAAGTGATGTCCGGCTGGAGAGGAGCCCAGCCTCCGAGCAGCTCAAGGATGCTTGGCTTTCAAAACCCCCTGGACGGGGGAGGTATCACATGGCACCGTGGTTGGGTTATTCCTCACAGACGTGCTGCTTGTTGTGGGTGGGCTTGCTCCAAGTCATGCCCTGCCTGAAGGCACAGGGAGCCAAAGAAAGGTTTTGTTATCTCATGAACCCGATGGCTGCAGTCTGGGCAGGATCCTGTCACGTGGGCCCTGTGGCAACTCTTGGGGTGGAACATAGTTGGGATGTGCTATTGCACCAGAAATAAGTAATAATCACATTTGCCCCCTGCCTCCAGCAAGCCCATTAATCAATTAAAATTGGTGAACATTTCCTTCATCTTTGTCTCTTTGGGAAAAATGTGTATGGGAAAGGCAGCTCTTTTCTAGTCTCCCCTGAATGAACTGAGCTGCTTGTGTGCACAAAGGACAAGCTTTCTGTGTACACAGCAAAGAGCAGCAACCGCTGCCAAAAGTTCTGCATCTACAAATTGAGATGTTTCCTCTCTTTTTCATTGAATCACCCAGAGCTTGTGGGTCTGGGAGGCTTGGGCTGGACGCTTGATGGGAACAGATGTTCTTCCAAAATTTCCAGTACATTTTCTTTTGGATTAAATCAGAAATAGCAGAAGAACAATCTTTTGTAGTAGCTGGCACCTCCTGGCCCTGGCCCCAGCCACAGTGCAGACATGCAGAGGCTGATGCTGCAGCAAAACACGCTGAAGAGTGAGCTGGAATTTTTTGGACCTTCCAAAAAGGCTTTAAATCATGTCCTAGAGTTTGTACTGGTTCTGACAATAATTCTCCACCCTGGCTTTAGTCACTGGAGTTCCAGTTGGGGTGTGTTTTTTAAAGAGAAACTGGTTACTCTTGATAGGTCTGGCTCATGAGTATGTTGTCTTGGACTGAGATTTTTGGTGTATATTCTCAGATTGGCCTCATCAGAGCGTAACACGTTGAGTGTGACTCTTTGTTCCAAATTATCTCTGTGCTCTGGAGAAATATGGTTGGTGGTTTTGCCGCTTGAGCCCAGTTCTGACTGCCTGCAGTCCTTTTCTGCACCAAGAGAAGCAGCTCCAGCTCTTTCCCCTCCATCTTCTCATTTACATCTGGTGTCAGGAGCACGTAGCTGTAGACATGTTTCAAGTCAGTGGGTAGTAAACAGCTTCAGTGGAGAGACACTGCTCAAAAAACTCCCCTTTAGGAGGACAGAGGTTATTTAAATTGTTACACAAGTGAGAAAAAACCCAAATGCAAACCACAGACCTTCTCTAGGGAAAACTGCTGAGGGACACACCTACATGCTGGTATGGGAGGCAGCTCAATCCCCTGCATTTGCTTCTGATATTTTCCTATTCTTATTACGGGTGTTTCCACATATTTACTGAGACGCTCCCTGTGCGTGGTGCCAGTGCTTGTACAAGCTTTCCTGGCAGAAACTGAGAGTGCTGTGATCAGAGGAACCAGCACCTGGCACCGCTCCTGTCTTTGATGTTCTCCATCAACATGTCAAGGTGCTCTGTCACTTGTCCTTTTGCTCCTTAGCCAGGAAAGAGCTTGTTTTTCATTTTTTCCATTCAGCTTTCATTTCCATTTTCTAATCATCGAACCCATCATGTTGATTTGTGTTGGTCGACCATGTCTGCCATTTACTTAGGGAATTCTGTATCTTCAAATTTCCTGATTTATGAGCTCAGAAAGGCTGCCTCTATGCATAGGCTTTTGGAAATGCTTGGAAGCCAAATATAATACTAGTACTAATAATCATCATAACCAAGGAAATACAGCAAACCATCCATTTGGGTGTAGGAAAGCTTTAAACCGGTAGCCTGGAGTATCTCCTCATTTGGTTCTCCAAGCAACATGCCTGGTTGCAGCAAGATGAAGCCCAGTTTAGACTGCCAGCTCCTGGGAAACTTGGAAATGTTCCCATTCCTTGTTCACTTTGGTTTCTACACCACTGCAAATTGGCTTTAGAGCTCAGCTAAAGGTTGCCATATTGGCATGAGCTGTAATAACTGTCATGTAAATCTACCCACACTTAGCTCTTCATCACATTTTGATGATTCCAGCAAACACGGGTTACCTTTATGCAATGCAAAGTGCAGTGTCGTATTTCTTCTGCCCTTCTGATTTTAGCCCAGAGTAGGCGGGATATCATCATCAGACCAGGATATGGTCCACAATAGCCAACCATTTTTATCAGCCTACCAAAAGCCATTGGGACATCATGGTTGGTCTTTTTTTCCCCCCTGTTATTTTGCAAACATATCTATGTGGCTGAGCCAGACTCCTGCAGGTGCAGGGAGGTATATTAAATTCTCTGAGCTGCAAAAGCCACTTCCCTCTCTAAAGGGCTTTGCTGGGTACAAGCTGGCTGTGCTTCCAGCCACCTTTTCCCTGGGGCCCCTGGCAGAGCTGTTCATGGGATAGTCCTTCCGCTCCGGCCGTGCCCACTCCAGCCTGCTCCATCTGCTCTGGGACCACGTGCTGCTGGTCCTCACCAGAGGGGAGGTTTTCGGCAGCTTTCCCCCCTCCCCTTTGCCCGTGCCGGGAGCTCTCCACCCTGGCTCCCATTAGCAGAAGCTGGCACAAATTGCAAACAAATTTAGCCTTGGTTGTCTGTGTTCTCAGTGAATTTCACCTCAGCTGATTATTTTTATGGCTTGTTGACAAAACGGGGAGGTGTGTGCGGGGAGTCTCTTGCAGGTCCCTGGAAAATGCCAAATGAGTCACTTTGGGAATGCTAAAATGCATCTCTCCACATGGAACACGCACATGTGGCTGCGTTTGGGGTGAGAACAGGGCATCCACCACAATCATTTGTCTATGTAAATGATTTCTTTTCCCTTTTTTCTTTTTCTGGTGTGCGTGCTGTAGCTGCTTTGTCGTAATAGCTGCATCTGCTGTTTCAGGCTCATCATAATCAGCTCCCCCCTCGCCCCCGCCTCGGAGTTGCCAGGCAGCGGGTTGATGGCTTCAACGCCCATTGGGAACCCATTACTCAACTCATCTTGTGCTCGGGATTATTCACATTCTGCTGATGATATTTACGGTCACAGCTGCTAAAACGGTGTTTGCAAATTTATGCTGATTTGATTAGCTAGTTTAGTCATCATAGCTTCTAAGAGCAGGATCTGGCCATAAAATTGCTTTCTGCTCCATGTGACTCGCTAATGGTGTGTCACATGAGAGCACGAGCCTCGGCACAGCACAAGGGCTGCAAGAGACCATATGGTGCATCGAGAGTCCCCTCCACCATCTCCAGAAAATTTTATACCCTCTGCAACTGTGCCATAGGCACAGGATTATCAGCTCTGTTGAGCCACATAGCCATTCATCCACCTTTATGATACATCAGTAGGTAAACTAGCCCTGCCACTGAACACACGTGGTTTCCTTACTCTGTGTCATCTTTTGTCCTGTGGGCTGGTCAGAGGCTTCTCTGCCACTTGCAGAGCTGTTTGGACCTCATGGATTTGTGCTGCCATGGTTGTATTCAAACTCCCTTGGTTTTGTTTCCATTGGCTGCCCTTTGAGTGAGAAACATCATCCCCAGTTATACTTTGAACCTCTACTTGAGGCCTCTGCCTGATGGATTTGGGCACAGCTCACCATCTGCCATTATCTGTGGGTGATGGAGCTTTCCCTGCATCAGCCACGACAGAAATAAACTCACTCCACCTTAAAATTCAGCTCACTGCCATTTAAAAGAAAAAAAAAGGCTAAACCCTTGTTTTCCTCCAGAGAGATGTCTAAATTACTACCACTACTATAGATATGTTTTAACCATCTGTGTAATTCCAAGGTCTCTCTGGATGAAAAGGAAGCATTTGTTTATGAAAGCATTACATATGGAGCAGTGTGCTGTTAATATTTTTAGGGTTACTTTTGCATTGGTAACGTTCATTCAACCTTTCCTTGTAGAGGTTTGTGACTTGGGAGGCAACTCTGTGGTAGATCTGGAGACATATCCTCCAGCTGAACCCCCTCCTTTTCCCAGGGTCTGCAGCCTGCCATTTACTGTTTCCCTGCCATTGCTTACCATTTCAAAGAATCCTTTCAGAGACAGTTTCCTCACTTTCTTCAACATGACCTTTTTTTAGGTCTTCTCAGACAAGTGCACTCACACACTGCCATGCCTCAGGTTTTTTCCTTGGTTTCTTTGAGCTTGTCTTCTTCTTCCCCTGATCCCCCAGGCCTTCCAATTACTTTTTAATGTTCTTCTGGCCTTCTTCCTGAGAAGTGCTGTGTGCACTACCTTGCCTGTGGCCCTATCCAGACAGGCTTTGAGCAGGTTATAAAGCAGTTGCTCATCTGGGATCTTGAAATCGGAGTCTTTCTGACTGTAAAACATCAGTAATGCCGGCCCTTCTGCTCCTCCCAGGTGGTCTGTAAGTGCAAGGGGACTAAATTCAGCATCTGGCTATGCTGTCAGTGGACTTGGCTTCCCTGCCATCATTCCAAAGGGGGAAGGGGAAATGTCCCCTGTGTGATGAGTAAAGAGGTGAGGTGGTGGCTGGGTGAAGCTGGTCCCAGCTTTCTGTTATGGACACAAAACAGGAGTAGTGGGGAATGGTGGATGTTGGGGAGAACAAGCACCTGGTTAAACTTCAGGAGAGGGTGGCAGATGAAAGCAGAGCTAGCATTTGTAGTGGACATGAGCTGATGTTTGGTTTTAGGACTGTTCTGAAGAGAATAAAGTTGTCCAGCCCTGAACCGCTTACTCCAAGCCACAAAGTTCCTCTCCTGGGATCTGTGTGGCAGTGCCTTAATCATTTCTATAAAAGCCCCATTGGATTCTTTAATTTTGTTCCATTTCAACAAAAATTTGTTTTCTTTTTGCCATAAGGAATTAACACCTTAATCAGGGCTTTGTGTTTTCTGTCTTGAACGTCAAGCTGAGGGTAGAGGGCAGATTTTGGAGAAATATGCCCAGATTTGTACCAGGTTTTGATCGTGCTTATCCCTTCTGCACAGATTGTTTGCCCATATGAAGCAATTCCCCACCTTGCCCACATTAACATTTCCTGATGAGCCAGTGTGTTAATTTTGTGCTCCATGGCTCTCTGCTCACGGGCTTCTGCTGGCAGAGCTGCTGCCTTCCCTTCTGTCAAACCATGCCGTGTTACCGTGCCCTCAGCTCTCATCAGGCTCGGTTGGGTTTGTGAATCCATCTCCCCTTCAAGTCAGGTAGCACATTTTCTCCCCTAGATTTTATCCAAGAGGAGCCTTTTGTATCGCCTTCTCTTTAATTAAATAGACACACTGACTTTATCAAGACATAAAAGGCATCGTACAGAAGCTCCCTGGCACACCATCAAGCAGCGTCCCCCATCTGAGCTGATAAACTCAAGGAGAAGCTGCCCTTTCAAGCCTCTGGAAGACTAAATACCAAGCCAAGATGTGATACTGCAAGGCCACGATAAGAAGGGACTAAATCAAGAATGCTGATTGCATGGGAGGAATAAAGGGAGAAAAGGAGTCCTGGGTTCCCGTGGCAGCGATGTCCTGTGTGCACCTTTTATATAGCAATCCTCGCTGGGAATCAGGTGGGAACAGCTTATCCACGTCCTGGCACGAGCTCTGCTTCCCATCCAAGAGCCGCAGTATTAGCGGGGACGCAGGAGCCAGCAGGGGGAAATGCCAGGGAAAGATGCACTCAATTAAAAATAGAAAGTCCCCAAAGCTCTGACACGGTTTTGTCAGACAGGACTTGCAACAGATGATTCTTGTGAGGATTTCTCACTCTTGGGAAGCGTTTCGCGGTTTGTCATCGCCGGGGAGCGGGCAGCGGGGAAGACACAGAGAACAGCACAGGCCCAGGGGGAGCAGGTGTTAAGAGAGACATAGTTGAAAAATCAACATGGAAATTGTATTAAAAATGTTTGCTCTCGCTGTTTGCAACCCGGACATTGCGACAGTCGGAGGCGGGAAGTGAAACCGTCTCTTTGCAGCCAATGCCAGGAGTTTTATCTTGTGATTCAGCCCTTCTTCCCCTCAAAACTAGGGGGACAGTGCAACTACCTCCTCCCTTCCCTCAGGCGAGGACACTGAGTTTCCCGAGCTTTGGAGCTTTCCTCTGCAGGCAAGAGGACTATATGCTTCTTATCAGAAAAAGGTGAAGTGCTGCGTTTGCTTTCCCTGGATTCCAGGATCTGGTGCTTTAAGAAACATCCCTCCCACCCACCTGCCCCTTCACTGCACCTAAAATGTCATGAGTGTTTCAGTAAACCCACAGGGGCTGGCAAAATCGCTGAACAGCAGCGGCACTGTGATACCATGGTGATGGTTGCTACCGAAAATCCTTGACTGGGAAGGAGCGGAGCGGGAGCAGCTCCGCGATGGGCTGGGGAGCTGTGCCCGAGCAAACAGCCCAACTGCTGGCTGCTAAATTTAGATTTTCCAGCTCTTGTTCTTCCCCCTGCCCTGCTTTAAGAGAGCACACTGCTTTCTGTAATAGCTGCTTGCTAACAGCTTTTGAACGCCCGAGCAAAAGGGCCCAATGTTTTGTCAGCGTGCCAAGGAGCCACAATCAATATTTCAGTGCCTCCGCTCTCAGTGGGGTCAGGTTAAGCACTGCCAGCAGAAATCCATGAGGTTTGCCTGCTGCCTGTTCCCGTGTCCCTCTTCCCCCAACCCTTGCCTCTTGTTTTCCGTAGGGCAAGCCCAGCATTTCCATCTAAAAACCACATGGCCTGACATGAGGGGCTGATAATCAACACACACAAACACTGGTCTTCCTTCTCCATCGCCCACTTACACCGCAGGGCCATATTTGAGCCCCGTAAGAGAGAACAGGCTGGCTTGTACCTCCAGTCACTCCCTCTCCATGTATTAATTTTACTTGGTCTATTGTGCTGCTAAGAAAATGCTGAACTTCAGCAAAATACACTTTTGTATTATTTTATACAACAACTCAGTGACTTGATGACTCCGTTTTTGGATCACCTCATTCAAGCTGCTTTTCCTCTGCTTCTCTATGCAAATGCTGTCTCTTCTGTCTGGGTAATGACAAGCTTTTAGTGAAAGGTATGTATGAAAGACGCTATTATGCTACATATTTTTTGCAGTGCATCAGGGCATCTTATTGCAGCAGCCTTATTTCTTATTAAGCCCTGACTTAAGCCATCCAGATTTGAACACTGGGGGAAATGAGGGGGCTGTTATTTATTCTGACCTATTTGTCTATTAGTTGCAATGACTATCTGGGAGTGCATGGGAAGAAGAAAGCTTCAGATCTTCCTCTGCAGACATGTTGGAGCAACTCGCTCTTATCAGATCAGTGGAGCTCAGACAGAAAGATAGGGTTGCTTTGCTCTCAGCTTTTTGCATATCCTAATGAATCTCATTTGCTCAGCCCCGAAGGCAGGTCATCAAACGAGTCCATCCCGCCCCCAACCTCAGAAGAGGGTGAGACAAATAAATCCACGCTGTGGCCCCAGCTTCTGCAGGGTGTGGGATGGCGCAGGCGGGAGCTCTGCACAGGCTGGCACTGGCAGCAAACACAGCGTGTACAAAGGACAGGCTGGGCACCCGTGTTTGTAATTAGGGCTTCTGGTCAGCTCTGTGAGTCAGCCAAGGCTTGTGTGTGCAGACAGCTGTGTGTATCTGCCCCAGGTACAGGAGGGCTGTGCTTTGTCTGTCTACTGGAACAGCAGTTTTATTCCTGAAAACTTTTCTTTAAAATTTGGGGAGCGGGATGAGATAAAAACCAGCCTTCTTCCCTTATGTTTGGTCATGCCTGCGGGATGTAAAACATGGACAAGATGGCAGATCAGAACTTGGAGGCAGACAGGAGGCTTGGCAGGATTTGTGCCACAATTTCAGAGCTTGAACAAGCATTACGTTAAACTTCTGTGAAATGTTATCAATGTCCTCACATCATGTACGAGATGACAGAGGGGGAGGATTGTGCTGAGCACCCACTGTGGGGTTCGCACCTTTGGACTTACCTCAACCCTCCTTGTGCTGAGCACAGTTAACCCTCAGGCAATTGCTGTCTGTTTGCACATATCAATTTTTCCAGCCCCCTGAGATGCTCCAAGAGCCCAAAGGTGATTAAACTCTCCAACTTCACAATTGCCCGTTTTCATCTGCACCTTTGAGTGTCCGCTTCCGGGCACATATGGGCCATGGGGAAGCCTGAAGTGTATTTTTGAGGAGTCAGGGCTCGTATCACACAGCTCTGGAGCTTGGTTTCTATTTCTGAGCATGCTAAAATGGCATGTGTAGCACAAAGCTCACAGGACATTTGGGCTTTCTATGCAACTGGCTGTTTGCTGTGCCACTGCCAGCTCCATGTGAACTCCAAGCTCAGTCAATCAATGTCATCTGCAAAGAGAAGGAAGGGAAAAAGTCCCATCTATTGGAGTCTGTCAGCTTCCTCAACAACTCTGAGCCATTAGTTCTGAAGACTTTTCAACTATATGCATATCAAATGCATCCTGCCATTTTATTCCTGGAGATAAGCTTTAGGCTCATTTTTTATGCTGCTTTCAAAGCTCACAGGCAATATATTGATATCAGAGATGTACTATCCTTTTATTGGGCACTCTGGGAAATGTCTGAGGACAGTGAACACTGATTTCCCCTGTAACTCTCCAGAGATTTATGTGCCAGGGTAATGAGAATGAACATTGAGCAGCAAAGGGACACAAGAGATGTGTAGCTTTGCCTATAGTTTTGGAAGAGGATGACCTTTGCATTCTTGGGTTGTGCTTTGAATAGGTGAATGAGGAGAAAGAACTCATCAATCTGAAAAGGAACAGCAGAGCTCTGAAAGTGAAATGGGAAGAATTAGGATGTTTAGAAGGTTAGATGGGAGGTAGCTGAGGATGAAGTGGTTTGTGTAATTGGTGCAGCTTTGAGATGATTTTCATGTGAACAGGGAATGAGTAGGAGATGTTTCAGCCTGAGCGTTCAGTCCTGGCCACCCTGAGGACTCAGGGGGTGTGCTGTGAAATTCCAAGAGTGATCCCAGACTTTAAGCGCACTAGAGGTGAGATGTGGGAAGGCACTTTGGGGAATTTGACAGCATATTGGGTTGTCTAAACGTAACTTTTTTCACTCTCCTGATTGTTCTGAGCTTTCAGGTTTGAGTCTGGAAGAACTATCTTTGCTATATCACTTGCCTTTTCAATGAACTTTCCAGGTGAATCCATATGCAGGAGAGAGCAGAGGACTCCTTGTGCATTATACAACCTTTGTTATAGTGCAGCACAAGCACTACCTATAGCCTAGGAACCAATATCAGCAGAGTGTGAATGATGCCAGGGAGAAGCATTAAAGCAAATTCTGCTGCACGGGGAAGCTATTCAACCTGAGATATTTTTCCGCATTATATTTAAAGATGGAGCAGTGTGTGCCTCCAGGTACATATGGGAGAACACTGGACCTTGCTGATACTTATCACAGCTTTTAAACAGGTTTACAAGTTTCATATTGGAATCCAGATGCAGCCCCATTGCTGGTATTGCCAGTACACCCAACTGACATTTGTGCTGCTGCACAGGAGGGACACCCACTGGGTCTGTCCTATGCCCTTACACAGACCCCTACTTGACCTTCATGTTAAAATGCCCGAGGAGTCCCTTAAATGCAAATTCTGGTCTTCTCACAGCAGCTCTCTGCCCGGGTAGTAGATGTCACAAAATATCAGCAGATAGGGGTATAATTTTAGCTCCCTAAGTTGCTTTCCAAGTTGGAAATAGTCTATGAAAAGCCTGTGTGTAATAGGACATCTGGGGCTTACTCATCTGGGGTCTTGCATGGTCCCTTTTGTGCTGTGGTTCTTTTCTGGAGAGATAAAGCAGAAGTCACTGGTGTTCATTTAGTGGAAAGTCCCAGCACCTTCTTCCAGATGTATAAACTGCCACGTACTAAAGCAGATAAAACCAGAGCTGTAATATTCAAATATAGAAACATGCCATATGTGTGTGTTGGTAACTGCAGCCTCCGCCCGCCGTATCCCGCAGGTAACTCGTCCTCCTCGGCATAATTAGTGGTTATGGCTCTGTGCATCCCCAGCAGATGATGTGGCTATGCATGATTTATGCTGCACAGAGACAGCTTTGCACGCGGCTGGGATGTGACGTTGGTGGCTCTTTATGTGCCTCAATAGCACAAGACAGGAGCTTAATGAGGAGGTTATTCATGTCTTGTCTGTGTGGCTGATTCTGCTGCTGCAGGTACCTGCAGGCCCCCAGAAATGATCCTGGCCCCGTGTGTGGTGTGAGATCCCTCTGAGGATTTCTCCACAGAAGGGAGGATTAGGAGGCAGCCAGTGGTTCTTCACCCTCCATCCTGACACTTCTAGATACACTTTTTCCTTCCTTCCACTGGAGGTATTTGCCTCTGGGCTTTGCTTGCCTGTGGCTTAGCTGCTCCTCCTCACCATCCCCAGCCAAGAGCTGCAGGACAAGCCCTCCCTACCACACGCTGGCTGTGTAAAGGGGCAGTCCTTCTCCAGCAGAGGCTCCTCATTTAAACACCCTCCATCCTTCCAGGTGTTCACTACATCTGAATTCTGTGTTATTACAGGTTTTACAATGGTATTACAGCATTAACTGTGGCAGGTCGGTGCAGATAAAGTTCACCTTGGCATAAATCAGAGTTCTCAGTTAAGGAAACATCCTCATCCCCTGGACGAATACCACAGATGGTGTGGACAGTCCTGCCCTCTTCAGCAGCCCCATTTGTGGCCAACTTTCCACCTGTATGAATCTTAAGTATCCTGGGGAATGGGCAACACCAAAAGAGAAAACATAAATGGGTGGACTGGATGATGTAAAAAGGCTTTTGGTTCTCTGACATCTGTGCATGTATGGATTGCTATTTAGAGGGAATAATGTCTTGGGCTCATGGTAAGGGAATTTTATCTTTTATGAATAATGAGAATGTTATTTTAAAATACGGCTGGGTTATCTTGATGGAAGATGGATTGGAAGCACTCATGGACACACATGGAAGGTACACCTGGAGTAGTTGCAGGTAAAATGCTCAGCAAGGATAGGCCATACACTGTTACCTCGAGGCGGGGAATAGGGTGAGAGACACCAAAAACATTGGGCTTGAGCTGGCACAGTGCTGAGTGCCTCCGGTGCCCCTGATGCTGGGAGGATTTGGGGGAGCTGAGCCTGGCTGGCAGGTGGGCTGGAGTTTGGAGGATGGAGGGATACTGGAGACCCAGATGGCCACAAGCACCCTCCCCAGCTCTCCCCTTTCCACGTGCCTGGTGAATGAAAGTGTTTCTCATCTTTCCTTGTTTTCCTGTTTACTGAGATCAAAAAAAGGTGCTTCACCTCCCCAGCATCTGCCAGGCTGTCTCCTCTGCATTTCTTGAGGAATGTCACAAATAGGTGGCTGAGGTGGGCTGGGATCATGCCTGGGGAGCCAGCAGGATACCATGCTGAGGTCTGGCTGTTGTGCTGGGCTTGTTGTTTCTACCTGCAGATTTTATTCGTGTGTGTGTGTGTTCAGGGAGGTTGTTTTGGTTTGGATGGTGGGTTTTTTTGACACTGCTTAAAAATAAACTCCAATCTGCTACAGAAATTGGCATTTCACTCCCACTGGCTGGGTGCTGTCACATTCCTCTAGAAGGGTTTTGAATTCAGGAATCTGGGGTGTAGGAGGCAGATTTTAATCAGGCATAAGAGCCCAGCTTTAGTTTGTGGTTGCTGGAGGGTGCCTGTTGTGCCCTATTCTGCCAAACACCATGGAGAATGTCCTTGTCTTTTGGGAGAGCAAGAACCTGCCACACTGCAGTGCTGGGGGCTGGCTGAGGGTTCCTTGCAGCAGGGATTGTGGGCAGACACCAACTGCTTTCCTACAGTAGTAGAAGCTGAGATCAGCCTCCAAACCTCTGTGAGTATCAGAACCGAGCACATTTCCCTGGTTCTGAGTCACAGATTGGAGCCAAGGAAAAGAAACCTTGTGCCTGCTGCCTTCATGAAGGGATGGCAGTGAGAAGCGCAGGTCATCCCATGGGTTGGGGAGAAGCCCATGGGCACAACTGTGGCAGGAATATGTGGATCTGGGCTGATCCCCTTAGTGTGACTGTCTGTAGAGATGAAGCAATGACACAACCTTGTCCTGCTGCTCTAGCAGATATTGGAAGCTTGTTGAGGGCACAGGTAGCCCGTGGAATGTGTCTGGATCAGCGTAGGACACCTGCAGGCTTCATGCTGGACACTGAGTCTGCAGTATTACATGATGGAAAGGCTTTTCGGTGAAATTTTGGCCCCTCATCATCCATTGCATCCTGCACCACCCAGGGAGCCAGGCTTTCACCCTCACTTCTTCACTTGGTGTCCTGGGTTGGAGAAGGGGTGGCAGTGACATGCTGGCCACCCTCTGCCATCCACAGCAGCACAGCCCGGTGGCACTGGGATAGCTTGACTGGCAACTGTCAGCTCTTGTTCTCCTTGGGCTGAGATCTCTGAAGAGACAACTTCAGCCAAGCTCCTTGCGGACGTTTACTTTTCCTTGTCTCGTCTCTGAAGGGGTGTGCTTCACCCTGCCTCTTCCTCCTCCCCAGTGACCCCAGGACCATACTCATACACTTCAGCACTTGTTTTTTCTCTCTTGTGCTCTCCCTGCTCCCAGCACTGGGCCATAACGCACAGTCCCTGCCTGAAGGCTGGGGCACGGGTGGCTCTCTGGGGTCCTGCTTTGCACCACTTCGCTCCGCAGTGCTGGAGCTCCCTGTGCTCTCGCTGTGACACAAAAGCAAATCTATCCCAGGTGGGAGCATCTCCTTGGGACATAGCAAACGGGTAATCTCCTCATTGCTCAACCACTGTATCAACAAAGGGACCTGACCCAGGACAAGGAATAAATGTGACTTTGGTGATGTGGCCTTTAACCTTTGTTGCACAGAAGAAGGTGAAATCTTGCAGGGCACAAGCCATGGGGCAGCACTGATGGCCATGAGCATTGGGGGTGTCATCACCACCCATAAAACCCATCAGCGAGGGAGTATAAGGAGGGCTGGAGGCAGTCAGCTGTTTGAAAGCCACGTTGCCATGGCTATTAGAAGTGTGCTGGAAACATAACACTGCTTGGCATAGGAATGCTGCTGTCTGACTTGTTTTGTGCAGCTCGGCGTGGAGCAGGGGACAGAGGCTGTCACCTCACACAAGGACTAGGCTTAAAACAATATTGAGTGAATGTGCTGACAGGGTGAGAGAGATTGCAACAAAGGAAATTACTGAATCATATCATGCTAATCTAAGCATTGCAGGAGAGCTTATGGGTTAGTTTTTTTGGAACAAACACCTTGTATCAGGAGGGGACTGGTTTGGGAATTGTCAGAAAGAGCATGAAGAGGATTTTGCAGTGGTGAGAGGTGCTGTATTAACAACTACAAAACACAAGCTCTTCCATCTGTCTTCAGGAGGAAAGTTAAATGTGAACAACAACAAAAGACTCCTCTGTACCATCATACCTCAGTGCAGGCTGGGGCCTGAAGAGTGAGTCTGTTCCCCTGACACATTCCATACGTGGCCTTGGGAAGGAGTGCCAGCCAAGAGGACAATAAATGCCAAATGTCACAGTGTTCCTGAGACGGAGACACTTGCCCAATGGAAACTGGACTGGAGCCAAACTCATTTAGCATAAGCCATCAAACAGTCATGAATTAATTGTAATCTTTGACAGGTGCATCAGGAATACTTTTGGAGAGGCTGCTGTTTGCCCTGGGTGCATCTGGAGATCTCTGCCCACAGCGACAGCGAGGAAATGTTATCATGCAGCGTGCAAAGCCACCAAACAAACAGAAGTTTCTAGGAAGCGACATGCATGCTTGAATCACCTTCTAGCAAGCCATTTGTGGTGCATCTAAATATATATATATATATGCATACAATGCAAGATGACTTCTATAGCTCCTGTCCTTCGCTGGTCATGCAGTGACTCCCTGGTCTGCACCTCCCCTCACCATCACTGGCTTCATGGCTGAGGGGACTGAGCAAAGTGATTTCAGCAAGGTGACACAGGAAGCCAAGGAGAGCCAAGTATAAACCCAACCTCTCCCGGTGCCCAGACAGGACCTTTAACCACAAGACTCCTTCCTGCTAAGTGTGTCAGCTGGCGCTGTCAGCAAATGCAGCACTATAATTCTCTGCCCTTTTAGGCATGTACAGCATTTATGAATGGTACACACAGAAATTGTAAACTCAAGTGGTAGCAACATGCAAAAGGTTTAAGTTAATATTACTACTGCACGTGTCCAAGCATACATCTACATATTGTGTTTTAGCTCTTTTAGTCATATATAGTGTTCTTTTATACTCGGCTCCTCCTAGGAAGGTGTTTAGTGATGTGTTTGGAAAACTCATGCCTGTGCACAGGCTATTGATCAACATTCGTACACAGATCTGATTTGGGTTGGTTTAGTGCTTGAAGGGAAACCACTGAGGATATCACCACTGGCAAGTCAGAGAATATTCTTCTGAAATGAACAGTGTTTGCATGACTACACTGGGAAAATACTGACATTGACTGATGGAAAGAGATGTGTAAGTCTGGCGACAGTGGCCCAGCAACAGCCTGCAGTGTGTTTGCACTGTGGTGGTTACTGAATACACCATTCGTGGAGTGTGACCACATGTGCACCAGGTGCTGTAATTACATAGCAAGGAGACCCTTCCTAACCCAGACCCCACACCATACACAGTTAAACCAAGAAACAACAGTTGTGGGCAGAGTGAAGGGCTGCTGGGATTCTGCAGGAGCAGGAGTGGGTGGATGGTGCATTAGGAAGAGCACTACCAGAAGGTCAGGGAGGGGATCCTGCCCCTCTTCTCAGCTCTGGTGATGCCAGACCTGGAGTGTTGTGTCCAGTTCTGGGCTCCTCAGGACAGGAGAGACATGGAACTCCTGAAGCAGGTCCAGCAGAGGCTGTGGAGATAATGAAGGGACTGGAGCATCTCCCTTATGAGGAAAGGCTGAGGGAGCTGGGGCTGTTCAGCCTCGAGAGGAGACACTGAGAGGGGACCTGAGCAATGTCTGTCTGTCGGTGTCTGCAGGGAGGGGTCAGGGGATGGACCAGGCTCTGCTTGGGGGTGCCCAGCAATGGGACAAGAGGCAACGGGCAGGGACTGATGCCCAGGAAGTTCCACCTGAACATGAGTAAGAACTTCTTCACTGTGTGGGTGACACAGCGCTTGCCCAGAGAGAGTGTGGATTCTCCCCCACTGGAGATCTTCTGCCCTGGGATGACCCTGCTTGAGCAGGGAGGTTGAATAAGATGACTCGCTGTGGTCCCTTCCAACCTGTGATTCGGGGAAGTTGATTGATCCCTTTAAGAGAGTTCAGCTCTCAAAGCCACTTTGGAGCTGCTTCCTTAGAGGTTTGAGGAAAACAGGTGCATTTGCAGGATCGTCCCCTGGACCTGCTCCTGGGCTGCAAGTAGGACACACTCGGCAGAGTGTGGAAGGAAAAGGAAACAGCAGCAATGACTGCCAGCACATGATCTTGCTGCTCAGCTGCAGAATAAACAGCATCCAGTGACTGCTGGAGAAAAAGGAGGCATGTCAACAGCCTTGCCACCAGATCCCCAGCGTTAACTAGAGGAAACTGAAGCCCTATTTCCACTGGGCTGAGACTGATGACTGGAAAAATGTTTCTCTGTTTACAGGAATCTGAAACCTTGTAATTTTCCTCTGTTCTCCCTCCACCTCGCTCTCTCCCCCGCAGCCAGCCAATTGACAGTGGGCACACTTGGAAAGGAGGGTTTATTCCAACTTGAAACCTCTGTAATTTAATAAGAAAAATGGGTTAGGAACAATAGGAACCGCAGCAGCAACATAGACAAAGTATTTTAAAAAGTCCAGGTCTAGAAAAGATTGGACAAAGTGCCCTGGAATCAGAGATGCTGGTGTCCCCTGGGACCAGTAACAAGAGGACAACCACGAGGACAAGTGCCTGACACCAGCGCAGGCTGGGGAAGAAACAGCACCTGGAGGGCAGGGCAAAGGTGGCAAAAGGCCTGGTAGGAGCTGGGTGCTCTCCTGCAGCTGTGTTACACATGTTCCACCACCAGAATCTCCTGATCCTGAAATCTGCTTGACTTAAAAGCTGGAACCTGAGCACGTGTACCGAAATGTAGGGTACTGCTGGTACAGGCTGTGACTTGTGTGCACTCTCCCTGTGATGAGAGACACAAACAGGCAGTGAAAAGTTCAGATATTTTTAGAAAATTAATCTGAAATACAGTCTGTATTGAAGAAAAATTCTGATACTGCATGAAAAAATAGGCCTCTCCTTGTCTTTACTAATTCATTTCCCACGTCACTGTTGACTCTCCTGGGGTGGGCTCTTGCCTCCTTTCTCAGCTCTGGTTTTATTTACAGAGAGGCTGTTGAATCTCTAGTCTGACTAGAGGAAAATTCTTTAAATTGCCATATCAGTCAGAGGAACAGCTTGTCCTTCTGTTTCAGTATTCATGGGGTAGAAAAGAAATGATCAGTAAAAGCAGAGGAGGATGTTTGGAGAGGCTTTTTCAAGTCCCTCTTGGACCTGCTGCTGTGCTGTACATCAGTTTACCTTGTTTTGAATTCAGGCAAAGCAGGAGCTGGATTCCCAGTTTAGATCCAGCAGTCTCTAAACTAACAAAATCTAGTAGTTCAAATGAAAGTTTCCAGTTTCACACACACTCTCCCCCAGCCCCCCCCGATGTGATGAGCATTATCTTTATTGCTAGTTGTCCACATTATATGTCGTCATGGTTTAATGTCTTAATGTTTAGTGTCTCTTTGGTTCATAGCCACATATAGGTTACTATTGTTTCCTGTTTTGGACCAAAGTTGAGAGATGTTGGATGCAAAAGTCTGCTATGGAAGTCTCATTGAGCTTTGGTAATTGTTTAAAATATTTCCCCAGTGCCTCTGAAATTATCCTCCTCCAAGTGGAAGTCGGTGGGCCAGGAGGTTTTCAATCTCTACAACTCCCTGACAGAGGGTAGAGCCAGGTGTAGGTTGGGCTCTGCTCCCAGGGAACAAGGGACAGGACAAGAGGAAATGGCCTCAAGGTGTGCCTTGGGAGGTTCAGGTTGAACATCAGGAAGAATTTCTTCACTGGAAGGGTTGTCAGGCATTGGCAGGGGCTGCCCCGGGAGGGGGTGGAGTCCCCATCCCTGGAGGTGTTCAGGGAACAACTGGATGTGGCACTCAGTGCTCTGGTCTGGTTGACAAGGTGGTGTTGGGTCACAGGTTGGACTTGATGATCTCAGAGATCTTTTCCAACCTAAAGGATTCTGTGATTCTGAGGTGGCTGAGAGCCCCCCACAGCTGCTGGGGCTGTGGGTCCTGCTCTGTCACGGCCCTGGGCTGTGGCTCCTGGACAACCTGCTGCCCAAAACACCTGGTGTGCTCCAGGTACTTGTGCCAGCACCAGGATACCTCGGCAGGCAACCCCCAGTGCAGAAACAAAGGTCAAAATGCTGCACATTGAGGCACCTCTTTTTCTACTTATGTTATTTTCCCTTTTTGGAGTCTTACTGTGAATTATTTTGTAGGCTAAAGCTGGATGAAGCAGCTGTATTAATTCCTTCTTACCTGTGTGAACATGGTATCTACAATATCTACACCAGCAATTTTAGCACCCAAAGGTAAAGGTGAAGGAGAGAAGGCTCAGGCAGCTCAGTAGGAATTTACCTTTCTCAGACTTCCTCCTGTTTCAAAATCAGCAGTGTTAAGTCTATAGTATTAATTGGGGACTGTGAGTGTTTGAACACCAGAGATACATTATTTACCAGCAGAAAATTCTGGCAGGTCTGAAAATTCCCTGAGATCCTAAGTGAAGCAGGAACCTTTTGAATTATTCAGAACCTGGATAAACAGCAATCATTGCTGCTGTTGTAACAAGTTTATGATTTTAAATTATTATTTTCTGGTACTCTCTTGTACACATTCCCGCCTTTTTAATGCCTTCTTTCTTTTTTTCCCCTTGTATTCAGCAATGACTTATAAATGTTCACAGGTGTGAGTATTGCCAGAGCTCCCCCCCTTCAGACTGTTTGCTCATGAGGGGTAATTGGTCTTCATTAAGTATTTTATTGCCACCTGACTTGAGCAATTCCTGATGCTTGGCATGGGCAAAATACCAAGAAGGGCATTCCCCTGCCCCTCCAAACAGGCTGAGCCTCTCCCAGAGGGAAGAGCTGCCCCTTTTCAATTCGGTTTTATGTTTTGAGGCTCAAGTGTTGGAAGCTTTCTTTCAAGAGATTTTTCTTTCTTCTTCCCCTTTAAATCTTGTAAATAGGCTCCTCTGCTTCTTGGGAAATTACAGTTATTTTTGGAGCAGTGAATTCTCATTAAGGCAGAATGTATTTACGGCAAAAGGCATAAATGCAGGTGGAGACATTCCTGCACGATGGAGAACATTGTGTGGGGGAGTTGTGCTGCGCCCCCACAGCATATGTGAAGCCAGCTGAGGTCGTCCCCTTCCATTTGGGACATGTGGCTCCTCTGTGCAGTGAGAAAGCCCTGGGCACCTGAAAAAAGATCCATGCTATTGACTTCTGTGACCTCTGCCTCAAGGAAAGTCAGTTAAAAAGGGCAGGGAACAGGGAGTGGCCAAGGGGAGGTTGGTTGATAGTGACTGTCACCAGCTTATCTGATATTCCTCCAGTGCCACCGGATCAGAGCTCCAAAGGAAGTGAGTGGGGGCCAGTGAGTTTCCAGAGCATGGAGGGTGAAAAGGACAAACAGTCCTTTCAGGTAACCTGTGGCTCTTCCCAAAGAATTGGGACCTCTTTGTCGCCCCTAACAGCCTGATCTCCCCTCCCAGACCCACTATAGAAACAGATTTACTTTGGTCCTGCTTTTGTGCAGAGATATCCCTCCATAATCTCTCCAATCCATTTTCCATGGCTTTTAAAAAGTGAATTTGACAGCGGGAAGCACTGCTGTTGTGATAGCCTTTAGACTGGACTCCTAAGAGAAAAAAACCCCTATTGTCATTAGAGAAGAGCTGAGGGAGCACTGTTTGGATTGAGTTGGATCAGTCTGGGTGATAGGATTCAGCAGTCAGGGCTGAACTGGGGCCGAGCCTCTTGGTTTGCAGCCCTAGAGTCCCACGAGCTGTTCCCCCGAGAGTTCAACTATGGATACCAGACACCGTATCAGGATTGCCACAGCCTCCCGGGAGCTGCTGCATTTCTAGCTGAATCTTTCAGAGAAGTGCTTTTAAGATAACTTCTGCACCTGAACTTTTTCCAGAAAATCATAGAATAATTTAGGTTGGAAGGGACCTCTGGAGATCACCTCATCCAACCTCCTGTTCAAAACAAGGTCAGTTTCAAAGTTAGATCAGGTTACTCTGGACCTTGCCCAGTCAAGTTTTGAATGTCTCCAAGGATGGAGATTGAACAGACTCTCTGAGCAGTGTAAACATTCTCAGGAATTTTTTTCCTATATCCCATCTGAGTTGTCCTTACTGTAACTTATGGCTGTTGCCTCTCCTCTCTTTATTGTGCTTCTCTGAGAGGAGACAGCTCTGCTTTTCTATTTAGGTTGTGGAAAACTGTAATTAAACACCTCCAGAGCCTTTTCTGCTGAGCACTAAGAAAACTTGGTCCTCTCAGCCCATGTTTGTGTGTTGTGTGCTCCCTGATGCCTCAGCGCCCCTCTGCTGCACTGTCTCGTGTTTGCCAAGCTCATCCCTATCCTTAGAAGCCCCAAACCGGACCAAGTACTCCAGATGCAGCCTCACAGATGCTACGGAGAGGAGGATAATCCCATCTTCTGGCTGGCTGGCTATGCTCTTGTTAATACAACCCAACAAGGTTACTATTCATTGCTACAAGGGCACACAGATAATTTTTGTTTAATATCAACCCCAACCTGCTGAAATAACCCTTTACCAGTGCCAGACTGGTCATGCACATGCTGGGATAGGATTCTGGGTTCAATCCTGCGTAGCCAATATTTCTTGGAAGTTCAAATATGAGAGTTGAGCTCCAAGGGTTCAGGAGACAACCATGTCATTTGGTCAGACAAAGAGATTTTTCTCCACTGCCTGTAAAGATCCTAGAGATATTATAATCGCTAGCGAAGAAACAGAATAAAAACTTAAAGCTGAAGTCAGATACACTGTGCTGCTGTGACAGGCCAAGAGGTTGCCATCCCCTTAGAGTGCCAGCACAACTGAAAGTGTAATTGCTTCCTATCTCAGTTCTGTCACAATATTTGTGGTTAGTTTAAGTGCAGGGGAAGGAGATGGTGATGTTTGTGGAGAAAAGATAGGAAGGCAACAAGCAGGCTGCAGTTGGCTTGGGGATAGGAACCTACTTAGAGCTGCAGGCAAGAAAAACTACAACCTTTGCCTTTGAAATATGGCAGCACTGGAAAAGCCAGAATGCGAGGCGTCAGATATGCCATGAGAAGTCTCTTTTGCATCCCAGGTATTCATATGTCCTGCTCTTTCCCACATGGGTGTTTTGAAGAAGCTTCTGTAAAGCACAGATGGTGGGTGAAGCCAAGTCCCACTGATTTTTTGAAGGGCAGAGAACTCCCCTGAGCGTCTTTGAAAAATGTAGTTAATTAAATTAGACTTGCTTGATAACTGAGTGGAATGAAAGATTGCTGTGGGTAGATGAATATACTGTTTAATTGCACAAAATTTGATAATTTTGCATAGCTTTCTTATGTAGACTCATAGTGGAAAGGGCCCATTTATGTGTCTGATACATCAGTTTCAGATCCCTTTATTGGTCTGTGGCTTGCCCTGGGATTACAGGACTTTTGGGATGCTGTGGTAGAAGGCAGTTCAGAGCAGACTTTTATGTAAGGTAGCACTCTGTACTATTTTTAAATTTTTATGATATGTTCTAGTATTTTAATAAAATGAGACATGCTCTTCCTTTTCTACAATGGCAGCAAAATCAAGTCTAGGACTGCCCTGCTTGACAGCTTGTGGCAGGATTATAAAAAAGAGTTTATTCTGGGGCTATATATAAATATTATACGTGGGTGGAGGCTGGACAGAATTGTCTCATGGGTCACATCCAGTATGCAGAGCCCAACTTTCTCCGACAGATGCTGCCTGTCAATAGCATGGAACTTGCTCTGTCTTTTGTTTTTTTGTTTGGTTTTCTTTGTTGTTGTTTTGGTTTGTTGTTTTTGTTTTAAATTTCACAAAAATGGGGTCTGTAGTTTTATCTGCCTCTTGGTAGAAGGAGAGCCTAGAGCCCAGAGGTGGTGGGTTTCTGCCTTGCTGTCCCCACCACTGCCATCCTCCTTGCCCCACGTGCACTGTGGAGTTTACCTGGAGCAGCTACGTGCTCTCCTAACATGAGGCAGGCACGGTTAGTCTCCAGGCTGAAGCTGTGCTTCACGTGGCATCCACATTGGCATTGCCTTCTCACTGCTTCTGTCCTCCAAACAAACCCCCCTTCCCTGCTTGTGACATTTCCCCCCCAGTTCTTCCTTCATTATATCTCCATACAGTAACTCGGGGTATGTTTATGGACCTGACTCTCCACGGGTTCTAAGTCCAAAGCCATTTTGTTAGAGTTAGAATAAACATGTGTCCTCTTTAATCATGTGAGCTCAAATAATCATGTGCAAACTTCTTAAAAGTTAACTAGAACTCACTCAGGTTTGATAGTTTAACTGTGGTTTAATGAATATTATCAGATTTTCCTGAATGATTCACCTCTGGGCTAAAAATAAAACTGGAGTCGCTTTGGGTAATTTACAAAAGAAGAACACAAGAAAGCAGGGTTTGGAGTCAAAGCATCTTCTCTTGCACAATAGCCTTGATAATTCTGGGTGAACAGTCTGATCCAGGAGAGACAGGGAGAAAAACAACGAGGAGCAAAATTTGGCAGATTTAGGGGTGTTACTCTGTATTTTTACTGTAGGAGCTGATGATAAGAATTTACCCAGCAGGCTTTTAAAAATTCAATAACGATTTAAAAAAACCTCACCAGTGTAGGGAAGGACAAGGGGGAAAAAAAAGACCTGAAGACAAGATAAGTCATTAGCGATGCAAGGAAACGCTGCTGTTGTCTTCAGGCTAAATCTATCAGAACAGAGAGCCATAAATCCAAGATTCATTGCTCCCTCTGCTCATTAGCTGTGTGAAAGTGTGACTAAGCTTGAAGGTTAGTTGGTGTAGGGCAGTGTTATTGTTCTCATTGCTCTGGACCAGGCAGGCAGCCATGATTCATACATACTGCCTGCCCTGAGAGGTGCCAGATTTCCACGAGTTTTTTCCATGTGGGGGAAGATTCTGCAGCCTTGTATGTCTTCTGGCTTCATTAATTTTTTGCCTGGACAAAAGGGAAATTATTCGAGTGGATCTCTCATTTATTGAAGAAACTGAATTTGTTCACTAGGCTGGGAATGTAACAGGCAGAGATGGAGAGCATGAAGGATACAAGCCCAGTGGACGTTTTTATTTTAACAATGAAAATATGCAATCTGTCTCAGCAAAATACAGCTGCTGAGCAAATTAACTTGTGTTGAATGCTTATTGGGGGCCCACAGCTCATTCTTTTGTTCTTCATGTACAGCAAATGTGTTTTTCTGACTAAGAAATAATAGATTGTGGCTCTATAGAGCCTTTCATCAGATGATCTCAAAGTACTTGGCAAACATTAGTGGTTTGCTGGGGGGAGACTAAACCTTGCAGTATATCCAGTACCTAGAGAGCAGGGTGAAAAGTACATTGCTGCAACTGCTCAAGAGGGCTGCGAAATGTTCAGCTAATGTGACTAACAAATACCAGGTGATGTTCTCTAACGGGATGTCTGGTGCCGAAGTCTGGATTTTCATTCATGACAATATTAAGAGGATACAATACTGAGGTTCTAATTTATTTTTTTTTTTCCAAGGTGTGTGTGTCCACCCAAATAGCCAGATAACTTTAGTGCAGTGTCTATGGGCCCTGGCTCCCATCCAAGTCTTTGTTCCCATTTCCCTACGCTGCTCCTATGAAAAGTAGCCCATCCCACCTACCAGCTGAGAATTTCCCGGACACATGGGCATTCTCTGGGTAACATGAGATTGGCAAATAGTGGTCTGCTGCAACCC
>VWZF01001774.1:542728-654552 GCA_013396755.1 Sclerurus mexicanus | reverse complement strand
CCCCCCCCCCCCTCATCTAAGCAATGAAGTATGTCAGGAGTGAGTGCCTGGATATTCAGTGTCAGAAGACTGGGCTGGAGCCTCTCTGTGCTCTGTCTTCTCAGGGTTGCATTCCACAGGCACAATAGGAAGTTAATCAGGAAAGTCCTGGAGTTCTGGAAATTTGAGGTAGGGACGGGACCAGTCTCCAGTCAAGTTCAGAATTATAGCATAGACAGTTTTCTCATGTCTTTTTAATTGCTCCTGCTTCACGGTCTTGAGATAAAGCCTGTAGAAAGCACATCTGACATTGCCTGTGTTTGCAGTTTGCAGGCTCCTGCTGCTTTTGTGCTGCTGTTTGCATCCACCATTCAAACCCAAGTTCACAGAATTTAAGCATCAGGTACCTGCTCTGATGCTGGTGTTTTCACAGGCCTGGACAGAGTCGTGGCTTTGGAGTTAGAGTGGGGGGCTAGAGCTGCAAACCTTATACCCCATCCGGATGTCTGAGACTCACTGAGGGGAAAATGCAAACTTCTGGATTAAGAAGTTATCCCCACAGTTCCCCATCTGGTAAGGGAATTCTCCTGCTGCAGTCCAAGGCAGCAGAATCCTTAAAGAGTGAAAATACTGCTGGGTAGTCACTTTGAAAGCATGGTCTTATGAGAACGCCTCAGACTTGTGGTAACATTGGACATAAGCACATGCTCTCTTTTAGACCCAAGCATGAATTCATTTGTAACGTAATTTTGTTATGGAAGTCTCAGAAATCAGCAAGCCATCACCTCTGACCCAGCTCTAGACAAAACTTGTGAGAGCTAGGGTTTCTTGTGGTGCTGTCATAACCCAGTGGAGCAGAGGGAGGAGAATGGGGTAGGACTGAGCAAGCCACTGAGTGCGGCTCCTGAGAGAAAAAGAAAACTTCAGCTCTACTAGGAGATTTACATAATGTCAGGAAAAGCGATTTAAATGCAAATAGCCTGGTAAGATTGTTAGAAATTTTGCAGTGGCTCTGGCAGCCAGGTGTAGCATAAAGAGAACAAGAGCTAAACAAATATTTCCTTCCTCTGTGAGTTCATTTATTCACAACGCAGGTTCATTTCTTTGGCAGGTATATTTTCCCCTTCATCTTAAAAAAAGCAAACAAAATAAAAACTTATAAGAAGGCTGACTAACCCCTCTTTCCTAAATGCAGCACACAGCAAAACACGCACCTGCATGCAGACAGGGAATAACCTCTCCAGGTGCTATGTAATACATATGTTTATTGAATTTGACATCAAGTTTCACGAAGTGAGGCAGACATCAGTGTTTTAAAACAAATTCCCTTCTCCCTCTCTTCTTGTATCACAGAATCATAGAATGGTTTGGGTTGGAAGGGACCTTAAAGCTCAACTTGTTCCACTCCCCTGCCACGGGCAGGGACACCTCCCACCAGCCCAGGTTGCTCCAAGCCCTGTCCAACCTGGCCTTGGACACTTCCAGGGATGGGGCAGCCACAGCTTCTCTGGGCACCCTGTGCCAGGGCCTCACCACCCTCACAGAGAAGGAATTTCTTCCATAAGTAAGAGGTTTCTTCCAGGTGACCTGAGGTGACACTGCTGATGTTGTAGCTGAAGCTTTCCAGTGGTCACAGGTTCACTCTGTTAAGACTTTGGGAAGGCCATTTGAAACTCCACAGGGTAAACCTTGGCTGCGCTGAGATCCAAAGATCTTTCTGCCATTGATTAGAGTCAGTTAAAATCTCAGCGTCTCCATTTCCCCCCCTGTACAGTGATGCTCTCAAGAACTCTGTAAGGGTCTGTTTGCTGCTGATAAAACTGTCATCTGAGGACCTATTCTTAAAAGCCCAGGAAAGATAATTATACAATTTGTGTTAATTAGCTACCATTCAGAGTCAAAACAGTTCTTGGTGTTGTAGCCTTCCCACTGCAGTTGCTGTAGAGGACACTTGCAATGGAATTGCAATGGAACTGCTGGTGGGAATCCCTCCACAGTAAACCTTTCACCTGCAGGATCACTCTCTTCATGACACTGCAAATGTATTTCTTCTTTTAGAGATGCTGCATTTAGAAATTTGCTGAGCCTCCTCTTGATCCAGCAGTTTGTCCTCCAGAATTAAATTATGAACGATTTCTAAATGAAAAGACAAGCTGGACAAAGAATTTATTTCACTTTGCTTGTCTCACAATACCTGGATAAATTTTAAAGTACCGTATCCATCAGGCAAAGAGGAAATATAAACATCTTCAGAGCTAAAATCATGGAGCATCTCTTCCAACTTCTGTCAGTAGAAACACTCTGTGTTTCCCAGAAAGGCTAGCTGATTTATTCAGAATAGCCTTTATCAAGATCTCAAGCAGCCTAAATTTGTAGTATAGAATATTTCGGGACTTAGGAAGGACTCCACAGTTGGTCTGTCTGCCTTGTTGGCCACGTGTCACCAGTGCAAGGGCTGGTGGGGATGGAGTGGGAGTGAGCATACTTGGAACATCTCCCTGTGTCGATAGGGATTCACACTAATGGGTGGCAGACTTCTCATGCAATTTCAAAAAAACATTTGCTAAGCAGAGAGTTGCATCCCAGCTTTCTGGATAGACTGAGTATAGATCTGCAGACAGGCTTGGGCTTGTGCTGAAAACATTTGTTCTCTATTGCAGACCTACCCGTGAGCCCGGCCTGTGGCAGTAGCCAAAAGGGGCCAAAAGTCGGGTGTGCCTCTAAAGAAGTGAAGTTTGGCTTTTGAAAAAGCCTCCATGCTAGGAATTTTTTTGGCTTGGCCAGGAAGCCAGTTGGTGCTCTGGCTGTGCTTTCAGTGCTCAGGGTCCCTGCAGAGGCAGTGAGGCAGCTTTCCCAAGGCTGTTCTGGTCGTTACTGGTCCTGACTGGGTTTGAAAGACCTCCAGGTACTGGGATGTTTCCATGCCATAGGGCTGTTCTGGCACAATGAGGATTTTTGGGGTTTGTTTTCAGACTTTTCATAGAATTGTTTCCCGCTTGTTAACTTCTTTCTCCAGACTCTGCATTTTGCTTGTTGACCTTTCAGTCAACTGGCTCCAGTCAGGTCTCTTGGCTCAGGAAAGCATGTGAAGGTGTTAAGATAAGGAGTTAAACCTCCACCTCACTGATCCCTGTATTTACCCTTTAACAGTCTTTGGAGTCATCCATCCCTTTCCTCTCCCTCCCTGCAAATCTCAGCAAGAGCTTTTCCCAGTCTGTCCTGCTGTGCACCCACAGGACTGGAAAAAAGTATCCATGAGATCTGCAATATAATATATGTGCATTAATCTAATCTGGCAATTATCTTCCCTTGTGAGGGGCAGATGAGATTGCTCACCATGAGAAAGGTCATAACGACAGAGATCAGCCATCATGTGGTGTTTGCGCACACTGATTGTTGGTTTATTGCGAGATGCTCACACACAGGAGGAGGAGTTAGCACAAAGCTGATGTGATCATAGGGATCTGCCTATTGTAATTGGATTTATCCCATTACCAGAAGAATGTTTGTGAAGGAATCCACACTTGATGCTCCACTTCTGCATGCTCCAAATAGTCATATACTTGCTTTGATCTCCAATGGAAGTGTGGTATTAGGATCAGTAATTTGCCCTTTGTTAGTTCTGTCAGATTTAAAAATGGGTCAATTAATGATTTTATATAAAATCATGAGGCAACAAGATCATAAAATCTTGCAGAAAGGTCTTATTTATCCTATTTTTAAGCATTGTCATAATTTTTCTCTCTGAGTGCTCAATAGGATTTTGTAGTATTTTTTTTCTTTATTTTTGTTGAAGTTCTTTTGTGTGTAGCTGGATCTGTTCCCTCAGTGAGGGAGAAGGGGAAGGGAGGTTTACTTTTCCTGGTAATAATCTTTATAATTTCATATGCTTAAATCCACACAAATAGCCAACAAATTATTAAGCAAACTCTCAAACTCCAGACCACATACTGGAGAATAATCTTGTGTTTAAAAAAAAGGCAACAAATAAAAAATTAGTCAGGAGCAAATTATTGAAGAGATAGATTATCCTCATAGGAGAAAGGTCTTTGTACCATGCTGAGTGGATTTCTGTAGGTACAGCATTGCTGGCTGAGAATAAATAAAAATATAGTATCTTTACAAAGCAACAGCCACTCACTTATAATAAAATACGTTCTGCTACTCCTAACCTAGATTTTGCTGTCAAATATGCTCTAAGGCTTTGCTTGGTTTCATTTTTTCCTCTTTAATTCATTGTTGCTTCCTTCAGACAGGTTAATCAATACTCTGAAAGCTATTTTTAGATTCAGTGACAAGCTGACTACATCCTCAAGGCAGAAGGAAAAGTTTCCAGGTCTCTCTCAGCCCTTGGTGGATTTTCAGAATAGATTGGTAGGAGAGGGAAAATGAGACTTTCCAAAAGCACAGTATTTTTAACTGTAGTTTGCTACTAACAGGCTTAGGTTTTCAAATGTCTCACTGATGGTGGATAAACATGATTGAAACTGCCATTGTACTGGAGGGAACAGTTTTAAACCTTGTTCTCCTGGTTTTCAGTGGTTCCTCTGCTGTAGGTGTTGTTTTTCAGCTGCAGTACGCTCTCAGACGAGCATCTCAAAGAGCCCTTAGGCCCCTCACCTCAGTCACATCCCTGCCCTGCATCCCATCCCAGCTTCCAATGCCTACCGAGGTCCTGATCTAATTCAGCCCTGGTGCCCAGCCATGGTCCCTGGGCTGAGCAGCCCTTGGCTCCCCACCCAACCTGTCCTGCAGCTCCAGGTGCCCACTGGCTGCTCCTCTGGGCTCCCCAGACCATCCACGGTGTCTGTGGTGAATCCAGGTCTGACATGGGCACAGCAGGCTGCCCCTGTGGTTCTGTAAAACCAACCTACCTGCTGCTTTCCCTCCGTGGTATCAGATAATAGAATCATAGAATACGCTGAGCTGGAAGGGACCCACAGGGATCATCCAAGTCCAACCCCTGGCCCTGCACAGACACCCCAACAATCCCTTCCTGTCCCTGAGAGTGTTGCCCAAACACTCTACCAGCTTTGGGGCCATGCCCACTGCCCTGGGGAGCCTGTTCAGTGCCCACCACCCTCTGGGGGAAGAACCTTTTCCTGAGATTCCACCTAACCCTGCCCTGACACAGCTCCAGCTGTTCCCTCGACCCTGTCACTGGTCACAGAGAGGAGAAATCAGAGCTGCCCCTTCACTGCTCCTCATGAGGAAGTTGCAGACAGCTGTGAGGTGTCCCCTCAGTCTCCTCTTCTCCAGGCTGAACAAACCAAGGAATGATAGGACATAGGTCCAAAGTTTCGTGTCCTAAAGGACAGGGGATCAGCACGTGGCTGTGCTGCTTGTGCTGTGCCTCTTCAGCCTCTGCAACAACACTGCAGTTCCTTTTGTCTTTAACCTCTACCTGTTTGCTTAGCTGGGATTTGAACAGATCACTGCATCCTTGTGCTAATTACAGTTTAATAATTAGTGCCTATCAAAACACTGCCTTTCAACTGCCATTCATTTTGCTCTTTGCTTGCCAAGTAACCTCACCTTCCCCTTGCTGCAGACACTCTGTTCAAGGGTGACAGCATTAGCATTTCTTAATTTCACATCCAGTTCCTTCTCTATCCTGCACTTTACCCCCTCAGTGTTTTCAGTTTTACTTCCCAAGATAAAAATCACTCCTAACATGCAGAAAACGCACCGTGAATGAACCGAGCCCAGAGTTTCTTGCACAGATACAGAGCTGATCTTCCAGCAGAACAAAAGCAAAAGAGAGGGCAGTCAGGTTTGTCAGTGCCATTTTAGGCTGGGGAGATTCATTCAGGTTTAAAGTGGTTTTGTAGGACTTACAGAGAGTTAAATGTGCAAGAGGCTCAAGGGATCCAGTTCTCTATTCCCAGGATTTTAGATGCAGTGAGATGGAAGAAAGTGGCTCAAGTCAGAGGGAAATGACTTCCTGACCTTTAGCCCAGTGATCAAACTGGCTGGCAAAACCACAAAGTATTTGGAACCTTTGCTAGTGGCCTGGTGACTTTGAAGCCTGGATAACTGTCCCTTCCCATCTCTTTGTGTGTCGACAGCCAGGGTTGTATGTCGCTGCCTCTGCAGCAAAATGCAGTTGCTGCTGAACCACTGTGAGTGTGTTGAGGAGTGACTGTGCACCACCAGCAGCTGGAGAGAAAATGGATTTTGCTTGCAGTGTAAATCATGGACCAGAAAGAAGCTGAAACTTGATTTAAACAGTTTTCAAGGATTTCTGTGCTACATCTCATTAGGGTTAATTGCAAGCTTACGCCAGTGATTAATCAAACATTAGAAATGCTGCAGACCACGATTTACATTATGTGAGCTTTGAACACTTTCATCGCTTCTTGCTGGGGGATATTTGATCAGTTCCTCTTCATTTTATTTTGTTTTAATCAGCAGAATCAGCCTGTCACTGACAGTAAAGCTGTAAAGCTTCTTTATACTTCCAGTGGTGGATCAATACATGTTCTCTCCATGCTGTCTGCCCATTCAGACATTTGTCCTCCAGAGCTGAGGGTGTCAGGACTTCACCTCAGAGCTGCTTAAGTTGCATCAGCCCAGATCTGTCTGCCCTGTCAGTGATAAACACCCAGAAGAGCTTCAAATAGTTACTGCGCTGTCACTTTCTGTACAGTTCTAAGGTTAAAAAAAGTACTAGAAAGGTGTTCCAGCAGTCATTAAAAAACATGAAACAACAAAAAACCCCCAACAGAAACCTGTTTAATGGTGTTTTAGTAGTAACGTGGCTATGTTAGATGGCCAAGGACTGAGTGGGTGCAGGCTGGCCATGCTATGCTCTGCCCTCACTCCACAGACCCCATGGGGAACTGAGACTTTAACCTTCAGATCTGTCTGTCATTGGCACTTGAAGCCACAGAGCTCACCCACCATGGTGCCACTCACAGCAGAACTTACCAGGCACAGTGGGGCTGCAAACCAAAGCTGGATGGACCAGGCTTTCCTGTGACTGCGAGGCAGCTCAGGAGACAGATGTGGAAGGGACAGGAACAACACAGGCTTTGACACATCTCCTTCCTATCTGAGGCAGGGAGTGTAAATTACTGCTAGGTAAATTGCTGCTCTGGGGCATTGCTCTGACTTACATCCAGTAGTCAAATACTACATTTCAGTAGTCAAATACTACATTTCAGTAGTCAAATAAGATTTCCTACTGAAACACAGATAGTTTGGCTTAAAAATATAATGCCTCCTCAAAAGGTTCATACCTCTGAAATACATATGCTAATCTGCCCCCTCTGCTCTTTTCAACCACCATTATGTACACGGGAAGCTTAAAAAAAACCCCAACCAAGTGAAGATGTGTTCAGATCTTAGTTTGAGACAGAGCATTAACCAATTCATCACCTGCCCTTACCACCAAGGGATTGCCCACCTCCTGCTGTCCCGGGCACAGAGTTGGATGGAGAAAGGGAAGACCTAACAAAATACAAATGATACAATTCTGAATTATCACAGTAGTAAATACTAAAGTGATAGTGTAAGGATCTCCCTGCTTCCTGGAGATACCGAACTGCATTAACGGAGCAGGACAGATAAGGGCTGTTCAGGGAAGCAGGATGCGGGCTGTGCCCCACATCAGCTCAGCAGCTGTGCCATCCACCACAACCTGACCCAGCTCCTTCTCTCCTTCCCTCCAGCTCCAGGGGGCTCCCCTCTGTCTCAGACGCTGGAGAGCACGGAGGGACAGTGAGAAAAGAGGAGTCCACAGCAAACCAAGGCTGGTCCCCAGATGGGAACAGACTTGGGGGCAACAAAGATATATTTTCATAATCCTAACTTTTTCTGCAGTGTTTGTTCTCACATTAGCATCAACAAACAGGCTCTGACCTTGCCTGTTGATGCTTTAAATGCCCTGTTACACAGCAAGCATGGGAATGAGTTAGTCACATGGAAAGTACTTAGTCTCACATGGGCTGTTCATGTGCAGAGAGGAAAAAAAACCCCAGTCTCACAAATACAATAATCTCTGCAGGAATCTCTCTCTCCCCCCACTTCTATAATGATGAAATACAGGGTAGATTTTTGCTTTAAGGCAGAATCATATCACAGTTTCAAGTCATTTTAAAAACACAGGCAAATCAATACTTTATTCTTCTTAACAACCATGGCATTAACTTTGTCACAAAGGCCACAAACTGCCTTAACAGACAGTTAAGAACCCACCTTTTTAACACACAGTGCTTATGTAGCTCAGGGCAGGGCAGAGTCTAAAAAATGAAAGCCCAAAAACTTCTGAAGGCAGATGTGGGTAGAGAACAGCCCAGTATATTTCCCCTTGCAGCTGGCTGTTCCCAGGCCAGAGGTGAGCTGCCAATGCATCTGGAATTCGTGGAAATGCAAGAAAGAGGTGGGTTTTCTGGCTGCAATGTCTCATTCCCAGAAACACACACTCAGCACAGACCCAAGCCAAAGCCACTGCAGTGTGCTCTGATATGCTCCCAGACCCTTTCCTCACTCTCTTTACCAGTAAACAGACCCGAATTTTAACCATCCTTTTACAGTAAATATACTTTAGCTATAAAAATCTGCATGAAGGAGCAGATTTGGGGTAGGTTGCATGGGCACTGTTGCTGCAAAGATCAGTCTGGGAAGCTCAATCAGTTCTCAAGGATTTAATTCCTGTGTGACAGCCCTGCCAGGTAGAGAATTCACTGGTGACACCCAAAAAATTCTTTCCATATTTCGGGGAAACAGCAGCAGGTGCACGGACAACATAACCTTTCCTCAGCTGGGAAACCTTCCTGAACAACTGCAGAGGTATTTATTTGGGTGGTGAGAAGATACTCTCTGTTGTTGCAGCTCCCAGAATAGTCCCTGGCAGCAGGGTTTGGCAGCTGAGGCTCACGCGTGGTGATATCCCCACAGGACGCTGTGCCTGGTGGTCAGAGCCAAGCTAGACATCCATGGGCCCACCTGGGGCCTCACTGCTGGTCTGTTCCTTCACCTCTGTGCATGTTCCTGGCTGAGCAAAGCCACCAGGCTGAATTAGCCTCGGTCTGGTGCCGACCCCTGTGCACAGGGTCTGTTGCAGCACCTCGGCCGCTGCTCCGTATCCAGGTGCTTCCGAGTTTCAAGAGTCCCACACTGCTTATTCCTCCAGCTGTGTGGCTGGTTTAGGCAAGGCAGGTTATAATCACAACAAAGGCAACCAGTGGGCTGCTGCTATAGCAGAAGAGTCACTGACACCCATCTGGCAAAACTCAGAAAACCATGCAAGTACATCGTTACCTGTGTGGTGATGCAGGGCAGGGGAGTTGGTCTTCACACAGCAAGCTTATGGTCCTGGGATACCACAGCTGATGGAACAAGTGAGATGAGAAAACCAAACAGTGAACTGCATCGTCAATGTGTTTGCTCTTGCTATTATCTTGTAGCTGACTGGAAGATAAATACAAGCAACCCTGAAGCCTTAAAAAAAAAATCATCTAAACATATGATTATATATTTCAAACTATTCGTGGTTTCTGCATGAGAAGAATACAGAAGTTCTCTACAGAGAGTATAGACTCTAAGCCATTTCTCATAGATTAGTTACCTGAAAGCTAGCAAAAAAAATTAATATATATATATCTATCTAAATAGAACATTTTAGTAATTTAAATATGCAGAAGTACGTTAATGAGAAGATGCCACAAAGATCAATACCATTTACATCAAAGCTAATATGAAAGATACTTTATTCAAGAGGAACAAAACACATTAAATCAAAGGAAATGTGGCTGCAGCCCTTCTGATGGTGACAGATTAGTTGGCCAATCTTCCTTGGCTGGGTCGGAGCCCATAACTGCAGCAGATCCAGGCTCCAGTGGTGTTCTCTTTCTCGCAGCCAAGCGCCAACATCAATTGTCCCTGTGGGATTTCATGGTAACCTTTCCTTTGGCTGCTGTCTCCATTCCTCATTGCTGCAGCCAATGGGGCTCCTATTTATGACTCCTGGTGCCTCTTCCCTCTGCCTTTCCCAATCCTGCACCTCTCTGAAAGCACAGGCACTTTGAAACTGGGCAGGGGGATGGAAGCAGTAAATCCACAGTCTCCATCTCTATTTGGCTCGAGCGTTTCCTAGTTTTCCCTGTGTGTGTGCTCGCAATGCCTTCATGTTTTAAATCCCTGAAAGAGTAACTTCCTTGGAAATTTGCCATTTGAAAGTGCCTTCACCTGCAATGCTTGGTGCTGATGAGCAGAAGAGCCACAAAACCCTGTTAGCAGCAGAGCGGCCGCCACGGTTCAGTGCTGCAGTGCATCAGAGAACTGGCAATTGCTCTTGCTTTCCCATCCTGCCTAATGCCAGCTGGCCTGTAATATTGATTTTTTTTTCTTCTGGTGTTAGAATATGATTTTATGTGAGTGCAGGGCTTACTCCTGCTCCGTGGTGCAGATCCTCATTGCAGGATTGATGGGATATGTGGAGGGCAGGGTTTGGCTCTGTACTGGCTGGGCTCACAGGGAAGGCAGGAGAGCTGTGACACCATTATCTGCCAGAGGAGTCTGGAGAGAGGTTGTACTTTTTTTGGAGCTGCTGGGCCAAAATGTCAGTCTTGCCTCCACAGGCATTTATTCAGCGATTGTCTCTTTCCACTCCAGCCCTTGGACTGATTATATCGTGCAGCAGAATTGAGACCTGATCACTTCTGACAGTCCTCTAAAAGTGTCTCTGAATGTAATTTCCCTTAGCAAAGGGTTCTCCCCTACACAGGCTCCTTCAGAGATGCAGATGGGTTTGAAAAATGAAAAGGGAAATCTAAACCATTTTTAGTAACAATCCTCAAAAGTGATGTGCAACTCCCCTTCCTCAACAGGTATTTATACAACATAATGGAGCAAAGCTGAAAACACACCTGGCAACTCATGAGGAAATGTGACAATAGTTGTTTGTGGCATTCAGCTATTCCCAGTATATTTGCCATTCAAGCAGAGATTCCAAAGGGTACTTCCTACCATTTTTTTTTTAAAATGTGTCATTTTAATACAATTGCTGTAAAATCAAACTATGCATTTTCTCTACTGAACTTGCTGGGTACTACAAAATAAGTTCCTGAACGAGCTCATATAAATGCAAAGCCTTTCCCACACAGTGCTCCAAGCACTCAGAGAGAGGAATATCAATGTTAACATAAACAACATTCTATCGAATTGGAAGAAGCAAAAGGCTCTTCTTACTCTGGGAACATACAGTGCCAATATACATCACAATGAAAGAAAAAAATTGACTTTTCACGGGAGATGGAACTGTTTTCTGACTACACATTGCAACTGAACCCAATTTCTGACCCTCTGCCAGTTGTATGGAATCCATAGAGAGAACTCTGTAATTTCTGGTTGTTTATTGTTCGGGGCAGAGTGTGCTGCTTGCTGTGTAATTACTGATGAGCACAAGGTGAAGCTGTGTGTGGCTTTCCCCACTCACAGGCTGCAGAGGTAGCACAGTCCTGTTCACGTGTACAGTGCTGCAATGGCTCAGTTGCTTTTAGCCAGTCTTGACATTTAGCGTCGCCTTGGTGATTTTCTGAGTTCTGCAAAGTTAGCCTGAGCTTATAAAACATTGTATTGTAAGTGGAAAAAATTAATTTTATGAAAAAAACTATGTGCTAAATCAACCTTTAGTCCTTCCTGTTGCTCTCTCCTGAGCCAAATATGCTTTACAGATTTAGCTGATAGGCAGAGGAGTTTGCTGAATACCAGCAAATACATTTTACCCTCTGAATTGTTTGCAAATTGGGTACGTTGATGATCTGTGGTGGGTGATGGGCTGCCAGAATCTCAGTGCTGCTCGCACAAAAAACAGCTAAAAAAAGCCTTTAAACTGGAGAATGCTATTGAACTATAGCAGGTGACTGGTGCAGGGAATAATTATCTTACATACTTTAAAAGTATTGGGTTTTGATAATTATTTGAGTTACATCTTGTGCTATATTAGGACCCAACAAGCCCAGGGGCTGGACTTGTATTGGCACTGTATGAAGAAGTAGCCAAAGATAACACAGGTGCTGGAGAAGCACTAAGTGGAGGATTTGGTAAGAGTATGGAAGGTGCAGCCCGAGAACTAAGTGGTCCAGATGTACCTTAACCTTTCCCAAAAGCCTGGCAATTAAGTGTTTGACAGTAAATGATAGAAGCTGTTCTAGAAGAGCAAAGGCTCTGTGCTGTTTGATCCAGCCCCAAGGGAGCTGGACAAGCCCCTGTGCAGCCAGCAGGTCCTTGTGTGGCCACTGCCCATCACACAGACCACCAGGAGGGAAAAGATCTTCTGGACCTTCTCCTTTTCTCCTCAGCTCTTCCAACCTGTCATGTCTGATTCTCACGACCCCTCATTAGGTGGCCCCTCCACCTGGGCTGCTCTGAGCAGCATTACAGCCCCGGAGGGCCACACCAGACCCCTGCAATGAGCTGCAGTGTCAGGCTGTGGGGAAGATGTACACACTGTGGTCAGGCCTCAGCTCTGCACAGCAAAGTCTGGTGACTTGTCACATGGAAAAATTATATATAATATCTCTTTGTCTTTGGAATAATATTGTTAAGAGGCTTTTGCTAATGAAATCACCATCCCCATAATCCAGTTCTCTGTGCCTTGCCCCCCACCGGGCATATCTCCCCAACTTGGACCGTGCTTAATTTCCCAGGGAAATTTTTGTACATGTCCTAATCACACGCATTAGTGGAAGAATGAAAACTGCTGTTAGCCTGTTTCAGGGGCTGTTGGTGTCCGGAGCAAACTCCCCAGTGTGCTGCAGAATAAACAGCAGGGCCCCCAGTAACACTGGTGTGATTCTCTGGTTATGCAAGGAGATCTCACCTCCACAGGACCATTCATATGCTGCCTCCCAGCCATGTTTACATTTAGTGACTGTCCCTCCTGTCCCCTCATCTCTCCTTAGAGAATCTTATTCACTCATTAGGCTTTTCACTTGGAACCATTCAACCTTGCTGCTTTGATTTTGTAACAGGACAAACTCCAAGTCCTAGCAGGATAAACAAGATTGCATGGCTAATGATTTGTGAGCTTAGCCTGAATGCAATTTACTGCAGAAATTCCAGCCTATGAGACTTTGTGACCTGTTAATAAAGCACTTTTGGCAGAGGCTGTGCAAATACAAAGGATTTTGTAGCCTTTGATTCCGGGTTCATATCACCCTCCCAACTTGCTGAAATGGTGGTTTAATGTACAGTTTAAAAACCTAGTGACAACTGTTGGAATGAGGCAGGGTTGCACCCCAGCTTGATTTTACTTATGAGGTGCAAGGGATGCTCATTTTTTTATTTTACAGTCTGCTTGTAGCAGAGTCACAGAACCACAGAATATGCTGAACTGGAAGGGACCCACAAGGATCATCCAGCCCAATTCCTGGCCCTGCACAGGACCATCCCAAAGAGTCACACCATGTGCCCAGAGTATTGTCCAAATGCATTTTGGACTCTGTTCAGGCTTGTGCTGTGACCACTCCCAAGTGAAATGAGACCCTGTCCTTATCAAGCACTAAGCAATAATAACCATCATTACATCGTAATGCCAGACTAATTGGTGTCAGGAATTGTGACTTGGCCTTATCTCAGTTTGGTTCCCTGGGCAGGGAACATGGGGCAGTGGTGCAGTGTGTCACATGAGGGTAATCTGCTGGGGCAGTGTCTTGGATTAGGCATTTCCTCAAGAGTGTGGGTATGTAACTGTGGCTCCGTCCCTTCAGATTTGACCTTGGGCATGTCAGTATGCTTGGAAAGAGGCGACAGTCATTCTTCTTTGTGAAGAGAAGAGCCTTGAGAGTCTCAGAGTCATTATTTTAAGTGGTAGTTCCTCTCCTGACCTCCTGGTCTGGTGAAGTTCCCACAGGCGCCAGGAGAGAAAAGAGCCAAACACTGAAAATCATCAGTCTGTCTTCTCTTCTTTGTACAGCTGAAAACCTGAGGGCTGACCTGGGATCACGGTTTTGTTTATTTGCTGAGATTCAGAGGCCAGCTTCATTTTATTGATTGCACAGAGTCTCTCCTCTCATTCATGGGTGCCGTTTACTCCCAGATTTTTAGATGGGATGATGAGGAAATGTCTGGTTATCCATTTCTTTGTCAGAGTCAGAAACCTCTTCCAAACACAGCATTAGCTGACACAGGCAGACTGCTAGCTAGACAAACACTGGTCTGCATGTTGTGTTCGAGTAAATACCTGCATTTGATTCCAAAGGGCTCCATTGATTAAAACCAGCTCCCCCCAGAGACCCGGGGAACAATCGTTACAATGGGACACTGAGCCATTAAACATTACTACACAAAAATGCTGCTGGATCCTTTCATGTTTGTTGCTGTTCTTATTATTGTTGAGATCTGGAAAATTACCCATCAATCACTCCTTAAGCTGCTCGTGGAAGTTTTGCTGAACGTGGAGTCTGAGTTTGCTGCTGAATTTGTTAATCCTTGCCCCTGACAAAGAAATAAAGCCATGGGAAGCACATTGCACTTCCATTAGGTTGTCTCAATAGCTGTTATTTCCAGCCTGTTGCAAATGCACTGATACTGCCATATGAGACAAGGCACATGATTTCGGATTCTTTATTAAAACATTTCCTACAGATTTCATTTTTTTGGCACTTTGGGTAAATTTCTGTGATATCCCCACTGATTAGCTTTCCAGGCTTTTGTTGCTAAGCCTTTATAAAAGCCTAAGAGTGCAGTTTGCATGAGAGCAGGTGTTCATCTAGCCCAGTTTCTTCTCTTCAGCAGTGTTTCAAAGTGGATGTAATGTATAGACAAAAGTATATGAACAAGCCCAACAGCCAGTGATACCTCCTTGGCATTTTCTTTCAGCCTTAAGCAAATTGTGGCCTAAGCATAAATCCCCTGCAGTTGATTTTGGTCTATAAAATTGAACACCAGAATGAAGAGGAAAGACACCTATCCATGGAGAAACAGAATCACAGAACCACAGAATCATTAAGGCTGGAAAAGACCTCCAAGACCACCAAGTCTAACTTTTGACTGATCTCCACCTTGTCAGTTAGAATGAGTGCCACGTCCAGTCATTACCTGTACACTTCCAGGGATGGTGACTCCAACAGGCTCCTGTTAAATAAAATGGGCAGCCCGTTTTATTTGTTCTGTGACATGCGTAGCCTATAACACATGGAACAGTGGAAAAGTAGTCAAGAACCCTATCTGGCAAAAGAAATGTCTTTTGGGATAAAGTGGATAACTTAGGAGTTGGATCTAAGGTTCTGTAGTGTTGATTTTTTTAGGACAATCTTGCAGTGGGAGGTAGGTAAGTTAATTATTGGGATTGACAGGTAATATTAGAGGAGACTCCACCTGCTAATTGCAGAATGATAAACTGGGACTGCAGTCTCTGCAGGTGTACAAAACTCACACTTTTTCAGAGAGCCATGAAAGGAAGGTTTGGCCACACAAGGAAGACAGTCATGCTTGGGAGTGGGTAAGGCCAGAGATGTACGAAACTGGCTTGAAGAAACTAAAAGTGATTGAAGGGAATAGAGAGAAGATGGCAGGAGAGCAGCATTTGTTTTCCCAGGCAGTTTCCTGGCTGGATAGTGCTGGAGTGGCTGAAGAGCTGAACTGGAGGTAGAGAAAACCCCACAGTTGTTGGAGTTTGGATCAAAGGGAGATATTTGCTGTAGAGTCTTCAGATTTTATTTTCTCACTTCTGAGTTCAATCCCAAAGCAGAAGCTGCTTATTTTGTTGTTTAGATGTGGCAAAAGCCTCACAGTCACAGCCACTCCTGCAAGATTTGATGTATGATATTGTGGGACTTACAAGAGCAGTGACTTGTGAGACTTCCATCATTTTGTGGAAGGATCTCTTAGACCAACTTTTATGATAATAACAGCATTGAATATGAATTTGAATTTTAGGCTCGATTTGGTTCCAGATCTCTCAGTCATTCTAAAATGAACTCCCTTTTTCAGCTCACATATATGTACAGGGAGGAAAACAGAGGAATGAAAAGCCATCATGAAATGTTTGCTAATAAGGGAACGAAGCACCTGTGATCTCACACATATTATTTCTATTTTCAAAGACGAATGCAAAGTCCATTGGGTGGAATTTAAACCGCTGTCACTGAGCTAACGGCAGGAACACAGCGTTACTATGGAAAATTCCTGATTAAAGTCTGCAAAGAATTTCCTATGCAGAGGCTGTTTATTAATAGGTACCTCAGCCTCGCATCTGACATTGACAATTCTGCCCTTTAAACGCATCATTTCGCAAGCAGTGTGATAAAATGCTGCACTACTTTTTTTTTTTTTTGTAGGAAGAGAGAGCCTGTCCCAGCCCCCCCCCTCAGGCCTCTGCCAGCTCTGACCACTACAGTTTGCTTTGCTAAGCACAGGAACAAAAACTGCAACCATGAAATTATTTTAACAAGACCATGAAAAAAAAAAGAGAATGGATGGTGACAACAACAACAATTTGCCCAAGTGATGCTTGGAGAAAAAAAAATAAATTCCTGTCTCTAAACTAATTAAACTGTACTATGTGTCCTTGTGCAGTTCCTGGTGTTTTTCTGGTTCACTCAGTTTCAATAGATGCACAAGGACCGGAGCCAGGGCTCCTGAGTGACTAGTTCAGAACAAAAGCAGGTCTCCTGAGTATTCTTGAGCAGCCAGTAAATTGAGGGAAAGTTATTTTGGGTTAATCAATGTACTTCAGTTGCAATCACATTTAGCTTCTAACAGAGGAGCCTGCAAACAAGGAATTACTGTTCTGAGCTCAGCTATGGATGGGACTGGAAAGTGTTACTGGCTAGACTGTGCTCTTCTCAATGTCTTTTTTTCCCCCTCTTCCTCCCTTTTTCTTTTGCGTCCTGAATTTGGTTTGGCAGTTTTACATGTCCTCTCCATTTGCATTTCCCCCTCTGTTTATTTATTTATTTATTACTGGCACCGGGAGCATGGGAAATTATTGGCAGCTACTTAAAAGTCCCCGCAGGGGAGAATTCTTGCCGTGTTCTAGCCAGACCTACTGTACGGAGCTAGAGCAGTTGGGATCAGTGCTCAGTTTCCCGCAGTAAATCCCTGATCTATGCGGGTGTATGTTTATGTGGGCTGGCAATTGGAACTTCTGAGGTGTGACGAGGCAGGGGGAAGGGTGCTCCAGCATCCCCGGGGGACAGGCAGGGTGGATAAGGCTCCCAGGTGAGCTTAACAGCTTAGGTGTGCAATTACAAAATGGCCTCAAACAGACAGAGCGTAGGCTTAGATTAGATATTGGGAAGAAATTCTTCCCTATGAGGGTGGTGAGACCCTGGCACAGGTTGCCCCATCCCTGGAAGTGTCCAAGGCCAGGTTGGATGGGGCTTGGAGCAACCTGGGACAGTGGAAGGTGTTCCTGCCCATGGCAGGGGGAATCAGAACTAGACAATATTAAAGGTTCCTTCCAACCCAAACTGTTCTATGATTCTATGAAAATGATTTCTTTTGACCATCACTTCTCCTCTTGAGGATCCTGAATGTCAGAAAATATGTCTTCCTTCCCCCACATCCTCTTGCTAATCTGCCAGTGTGTATGAGATGTGAAGGGCTCACTGGGTTTACCTGGGTGAGGTTCCCAGATGAGACTACAGGGTGCTGCAGTCTTCTGCCTCCTGCCCCAGTTTCAGAGCACCAAAACTTTGCTGCTGCAGTACCTGGACCAGCCTGACTGAGGCTTTCTGGCCTCATGACCAGAAGCTTTCATAGGTATTTACAGCCCTGAAAGCCATTGTCTGTTCAATGGACTCCTAAATTATTGCTCCTGCTGCAGTGTTTTATTCATTCAGCCACTCCCTGTCACTCATGTACATGTTATTACACTAGAAAAATGCCAGTTGTCCAGGCACTCAGGCTGTGCTGGAAGAACCAGTTCAATAGATCCATATCTACCAGTTCAAGCAGAGCCACTGCTCTCAGTGCAATCCCCAAATCCAACTCCTCCATCCTTTCAGGTTGCAGACTCTCCTACCCCCAGTAAAGGTCATGACTGTTCACAGACCAGTAAGCCCCCCAGGACCGATGTTTCGTTCACCTGTTCAGAACTTGATTAGAGGTTGTGATGCCCAGACCACAGGGAATTCATGCAGGAGTTTGGGGCTCCCAAAGCACAGGCAAAAGGTCTGCATGTTGCCTAATCTCTTGCAAGTAAAGGTTTATATGGACAGACAAAAATCCAAGCAATTTCTCAGACAAGTCTGGATGTTTTACATCCCATCTGTCGTCTTGGTAAGATACATAACACCACTGTATATCACCTGTAAGTTTTCACTTCACGAGGTTGCTCTTCAGGTCAGCAGATTACTGTTACTGGGGAGCCTTCTTGAATGAAAAAACACGTTTTCTTTCTGATTTGCACAAGAGCCCCAGTGCTATTGTGCAACAGTGTTCAGACACCTGGCTGTGCCTCCTGCCCAGGCTGTGCCTCCCCAAATGGGTCAGTGGGCTGCACAACAATGGTCCAGCTCTCCCTGAATGGGAGAGATGGCCTAAACTGTGATTTCAGTGCCAGATACCAATGAACTCTGGATCTAAACCCCTGTTTTGCAGCTTTATGCACCAGGATGACTTAAGGACAGTTGGCAGAGTCCTGCTACCTCCCACCCTGATCAGGATAGGGTCCCCCATCAGGCACATGGTCCTAGAGAACACCTTGAATCTGACTCACAGTCGGGTTTAAGTGATGTACTGTACCACAACCATAGGTCTGGGAGGCTGACAGCACCCAGTCCAAGTGGTTAAACCTCCAAATGTGTGCCTTGAGACTCCCAGTCTCACAGAGGTAAGTGAACAGGAGCACAGCCAGATCTGTAAAAGCCGCTTTTGTTGTCGCTCGTACTCTAAGGATGGGTAGAAACTTCTGTGGGTGAGATGTTCTGTTTCGGAGACTTACAGTCCATCTGCTCTGGAATTACATGTGAACATTTTCTAGTTCAGCTCCTTCTGTTAATTTTTGTTTTGAGGGGCTGTTTAAAAATGTATTTATCTGGGTTTGCTTGTGCCATGCTTGTAGGATTCTTGGGTGGAAGCCATGTCTTGGAATCCCATAACCTTCCCAGGCATGTTTTTCAGTGCTTACCGTACTCTGCTGTTGTTATTTTCTTGGCTTTGAAATAAACATTTTTATCCTTTTCCCATCCTTTTCCTTTAGCATCAAAAAGCAGTTTTCTTCCATCTTCCTTGATTAAATGTATATTCAGACATTCTGCTTTCTGCAGTTGCATCTGAACCAAGAGTAGAGACATGAGTGCTAAGTGTCAGGCTGAGACAAAACACGGCTTTGTCTTTGGCACTCACATTTTCTGAGACTGTTTTGTTGAGACCACATCAAAATGCAAAACAGAGATCTGGACCTGTAAGTGTGAAAACTTGCTTACTTAATTGCAGGTGGTTTTGAAGGGCTGTTTATAAACACTTGAAAACCGAGTGTTACAAGAGTTGCTCTGATTTGTTGTGCCAAGGAACAGTTAAACTTTGAAAAGTCTCAGTGATAGAGAGAAACTAAAGGTTTTGGCATGGAAGCCAAGCTTTAGTACTTCTAGGCAATTGTATAAGACCAAATCTGTCTGGCCTCAAGTTCACCCTCTTGGTTTCGGGGATTTACACTCTGCACACTGAAATAGTTGGTCTGTCAAGGCGGTGTCAAGCCTTCAGCACTGTTACCCCTTCATGGGATGTTGACAACACCAGCCCGACCCTCTAACACAGCAAGAAATTTGCACAACCAACCCCAAATACTCCACATATGAATCTGAAAGCAGGAAAACTGGAGTCTAAATTGAACTGGGAGATGAGAAGACTCAACTGCCGAGAGCAGTCGCATGTGCTCACGTGGTGCCTCCTAAAGCCAGCATACATCGTGCTGGTTGGAGCAAAGATGTGCCAGGGTTGGGCAGCATCAGCTCCCAGGGACTCCCTGTGTGACCGTGGGACAAGTCACTTCACCTCTTTGAGCTACAGCTTTTCTATCTCCTCTGTGCCAGGAAAGCTCTCCTAAAGCCCTGACCAGAAATGCTTTCTGAGCATAGGGTGTTACTGTTGCTGTGCTGGTGAGGTCCAGAAGGCAGGAACAGCAAACAGAGGTGTCTGTCCTGCTTCTCACCTTGCAGTTGCTCACTTTGGGCAATTTAGGTTACGTCCCTCTATTCCTGTTCCTCTTCCTCATGTTATCCTCACACAGTTGTCTGTGAGTCTTACTACAACAGGCATTTGTTTTATTCCAATAAGTAGCTCTAATTAAATTAAGCTGCTTCTTTGACCAACAGGTCAAATTTCTCAACTACAATTGACATTTACATTCTTACTATGTCTTCCTTATTGGATTAAGTCTTGATCAAGGAAAATCATTTACTGGGGCAGCATCCAGAGGGACAGAACGACATTCTGTAGCCTGTTCACTGCCTGTGTGGTTTGAGAGGCACCACAGCCTGTAGGGTGATACAGGGCTGTTCTCCACAGCCATTTGCTGACTTGCTGGCGAGTGGTCAACAACCATATTTCTTGACTGAAAGCTGTTAGCGTTCAGGTATACTTATTTATAGGCTTGTATGTTCTGACTGCATCATGGATGTTTATGATTTTAGCTCCTCTGTGCTCTCCAAGAATGTCCTATTCCACTGGCAGTTTTCATGAGTGCCGAGGGGAGAGAACATGTCTTGACAATAAATTCTCTGTCAGAAACCCAGAGGGACTTGCGAGGTCAGACGTGAAATATATATTATGTATATTGTATTGTGTTTATGTTTGATACTTATATATATTCTGAATGTTAGTTCTGCAGCCCCTAGCTTCTCTCACAAAAACAAAAAACATCTTGTTAAAAAAATGTCAGGAGCTCTTGCTTCTCTCTCTCTTTTTTTCTTTAATAGGGATGTTTGGGCTGAGTTTAAAAAAGAAATTATTTAACTTCTGATTTATGAGGCTTAAGGGTCATAGTTTTAAGCTTTTCTTTGCAGTCCTGAGACCTAGAAAAAAATAAAAGCTAAGATTCTGAGTTAATGCAAATAGTCCAGGAGTTCAGACTTCATGAAAAATACTGAATTCCACAAGGCTTGCAGGAAAATTGCTGGTGTTGTGAACCCCAGCCATCCCCTGGGGAGGGTGTGAGGAAACACTGACTGGTCTTCTACTCCTGCTAAGTGAAGATCTTTTATGGGAACAAAGAGACAGGCTCTGTGCCTCCAGGGCAGGGGTACACCCCAAACCTTTCTGTCTCGCTGTAAATGAGGCTGCATTACTCATTGCAGCCCATCCTAGGGAGAACACAGGTTGTCACCTGTGTCACAGGCTGGCTCAGAACCACAGGCAAACCTTCAAGGCCAGGTTGGATGGTCTAGTGGAAGGTGTCCTTGACCATGGCAGGCAGGCTGGAACTGAATCTTTAAGGTCCTTTCCAACCCACACCATTTTGTGATCCTAATTCATTGTACGACTTCCCCTCCTCCACTTGCAGCAAATGATTCTGTGATATCAAGGGAGGAATTTAAAGCTCTTGGTCCTACTCTGCACATCCTCTGCCTAACAAGGTGTTCAGCTGTCAGTCTCCAGACTCCTCCATCCCTGGCTCTGTGGCAGGAGTCATAGCTGGCATCCCAGCCACAGCTCCAAAACCTGTTTCCTGGATGGCACCCAAGACAGCACTTCTGCTCCTTCAGCAGAACTTCTCTGACCACTATCAGAGTTCAGTATCAGTTCTCCCAAGTGGCACCAGGAAGGATCACTGCGCAGCTCAACACCTGCACACCCAAAGGCACCACCACCCTCACACATCCCCGGGGCTGAGGCAGCACCCCGTGGCAGGGATGCTGATGTGACAAATGATGTCTGCACAGGCAGCTCTTCATTTCTATGGTAACGCTGTTCCTCCTCCTGTTTATGCTCATCCGCACGTGCACACAAAAGTCTGGGTTGTTTATCCCCATCCACACCAATGATTACACCATTCCCAGCCCTTCTCCAGTTGGCCCAATGAATTAAAGGTGTCCCTTCCCTTGCCATGTTTTAATGTCCTGTAACAAAGAGGAAACATGAACACTCAGGCCATGGGATATCTCTGAATTATAAATCGTGGGAACAAAGAAGCAAGAGTTTTTCTTTCCAGGAGTAGGACAAGCAGACCATGGCTTCTTCTTGGGACTATGCAGGAGGAGAAAAAGCTGATGGCTCTGCTACTAATGGACTGGTTTAGCCGGCTTTTGATTATTTTGGATACACTCAGGGATGCTGCAATGACTCAGACAAAATTGCAGCTTTGTCTGAGAGACACGTTTACTTCTCAGGGTAATGAGTTGATCTCTGCTCTGATTAGATTTCACTGCAGTGCTCCTTACCAGTGGGTGTTGGCAGGAATGGGAGTGGTGGAAGGTTTAGCTCAAAGGAGAGAACAGAGAGGAACCTGCTCTGCAAAGAGATATTAAAAAAAAAAAAGGCATTAATTGCAGTGTAAGCTGATCATACATAATAGAAGCCTCTTCCCACCTTCCCTCAGTTTCTTCAGCTTGAAGCAGACTGATCTCTGTCAGCTCCGGAGATCAGCAGGAAACAAAGGTGATTTACAGCTCTATCAACACCACCTTCTACCCTCCCACCTCAGCTGGGTCTGGTGTGCCTGGCAGACTCATGGGTACCACCAGGGCGGTGAAATTCCCAGTGAAGAGGGTGCAGAGGATCTCCCCACAGCCTATGCCCTGAGAAGGTGATGTGGGGGCTGTCTCTGAGCAGGGAAGGACCTCAGGAAGCTTGGGACCAGTCAAGTTGAAGCACATCCAGCTGCAGCTGGGAGAGGAGCATTGTAGAGCTCACCCCAAGCTCCAGCTGCTGAAAGCCCTGGTGAATGTCACTGCTGCTGTGTATTCATCTTAAATATTATGATTCATTATAGTACATGGGAGAACTTTGTCTCTGGCAAACATGACATAAGAGTACAGCTGGGTGAATAATACTGGTGACATTTTCTACAGCAATTAATTAAATCTGAAATTCCAGTTTGATCCAGCCCTCTTCAAAGGCCTTCTCCTGGCATTCCCACACGGCTAAGTAGTCCTTGCACCAGCATGGGTGGAAATACTGAGCTCACGTACCCAAGTGCTTGAGGAGGAACAAACTTTACATGGGCTCACTGTGAGTTTTCACAGTGGCAAAACTCCCCAGCAGTTTTATTTCTCACATTACAGAGCAGGAATGAATTCCAGGTGATACCTGAACATCAAACAATAATTAGAGGGTAAAAAAAATAAATACCTTGTGAAATGATTTTGAATAATAGACAAAAACACTGTTCATTCACAGGCTGTTTCAAACTGAAGGGGAGAAGAGTGTCTCTTCCCGAGGTTTCAGCCCATGTGTGAGAGGCCACCACTTCTGCAGGGTCCCCGTAGATGGGTTTGTCAGCTCAGGGAGAAACCACAGAGGCCCAACCAGACTCTCTCAGGGGTCCAAATTGTTGGTCACTGCCAGCTGCCACGTGACACCAAAATTAACTCCCCCTTGGCCTACTGGTATGGCAAGTTCCTCTCCTCTGAACCTTTCATGCCGCAGCTGGGTTGTTCACCTTTTTGTGCTGGGCTGCTCTTCCCTGCTGGCTGCAGAGGCAGAAAACAGGAGTGCAGCAGGAGCATGTAGAGCTCCACGCCCTGTGTGGTGATGTCCACCTCTGCCAAGGGGTCCCTCTGATCCCACCTCGGGGCTCCTGTTTGGAGCTGTGGTCTGTTCTGGCTCCTGCCATCTGTCCCAAACCTGCTTGACTAATAATCGATTGAAAGTGCTTTGCAAAGCAGCCTCATTGCTCTGGTAGCTCCTCACCCCTGCACACATCTCTGAAAAGTTTCCTCTCCCCATCTCTCCCAGAAAACGTCTGGTGACAGCCCTTAGTCCTTTCTAAGCCTTCAGGAAGCTGTGGGGGGAAGGCTGTCGGTATCTTCTTGCTCCAGTCACCACTGATGGCCAGGTCAGCTCTCCCTCCACTTCTGCCTCAGTATCAGACTTTCCACACCAACCTCCACAGCCTCTGAGGGGTCAGGTCTGAGCATGAGTCACACAGTGCTGGCTGGTGCCATCACATCAGGTTGGAAATGATATTTAGTCTCTGGAGCTTTCTGAGACGTGTTTTCTGAGCACGTATTTTAGTCTCAAACCCTGCAAGATACAGGGATCTGTTTCCTGGCTCATCAGTTGGGCTGGAGCGTTTCTCATCCTGGGCTCCCCCTTCCCCAGGGTACCTCAGAGAAATGACTGCCTTCATACACTATCCCAGTGCTGTCTGTCATGTCTTCTGGGCTGTAGAGCGCTTAGATCCCTTCTAAGTTTTGCCTTTCTCTTCCATTTTCAAAACATTTCTACCCTTCAGCCCCATCTTTTTTCCCCTAGTACTTGTATGTACCTTCAAGGCTTCTCCCTTCCTTTCCACATTCTTCCCCAAAATCTCCCCAGTCTAGCAGTGCACTGAAAACCACACTAGTGGTTTGGCAGCTGACGTGAATCCAGATAACCAGGCTTGTTTCCATGTGGTCTTTGCAGGGATGAGATGCTTTGCCTCCAGCCCAGTTGTTCCTTCTTGCAAGAAAAGATTTGGAAGAAAAAAATTTTCCAAAACACCACTTTGGTTTAATTTTGAAAAATACATAGAAATGTCCAGACCATTCCACTTGACATTCAAACAGGACTTTCTTTTTTTAAAAAAACCCTTGTTTTGATTCAGGCTGACTCTTCATTTAAAAATGTTCTGGAGTTTGGTTATTATGAAGTCCAGAGGGAAACATTTTTTGTCCAGTGCCAAGCTGCCTCTTTATAACTTTTAAAATCTCAGACAAACAAAATTACTCATTCATGTTTACAGACTTGTCAGCAAACTGAAAACTCATTTGCTCTCATGCTCCCCTGCCTGGTGTGTCTGTACCCACTTGTTTCTCTCATCCATCCTTGCCACATTTTTGTTGGGAAATGCTGATGCACCACAGCTCAGTGGAGCCTCTTTTATTCCTAAGGCCCACTGGGCACTGTTGTGTTACAATAATGATATTTCATTATTAGATTCACTTCCCTGTGAAGTCAGGAGATGTCCAGCATAGTGTCTCTTCCCCTTTCAAGCCACACGATTAAAGATCAGAGCAATTCTTGCTTTACTGTGGCTTTTCTCCACCTGTGCTGCCCAGTGCTCATTAGCTGCTACCAGAGGGGTGAATGCTGGCTAGGGAGAGGGCTGAGTGCCAGCCTGTCGGATGGAAATGGTTTCCAATAATTCTCCAGAGGGTGTTTTCTGGGAGCATGCAGTTGTTTGCATGGTGGTACACTCATTTCAGTTTGTATCTGGAATGGGACATTATCAAACCAAATCTTGCTATTGGCTCCTCTGCACCAACAGGAATTGCTCCTTGAGCATTTCAGAGGGATCCAGCAAGCTCTAGCATTGAAGCCCAGTAAAAAAGAAAAAAAAAGTTTTAGTAGGGTCAGGGCAGCAGGGATGATCCCTTTCTCTCACAAAATGCATCCAAGTTAGGGTGTTCCCCCAAACTCAGTACTGCTGTGACTGGCTATGTTGTACAAGCCCAGGATGGGAGAACTGTGCCATGCCTTCAGCTGAGGGCATGTTTTTTGTTGCGGGGAAAGTTTTCTCCCTCTCCCTCTCTCTGCACTGACAAACCCACCACCAGCCCTTCCTGAGTGAGTTCTCTGTGTGAGCACAGGGGATGTGTTTGTTTGCCTGCAGAGAAACAAATCAGAGATTAATCAGGCTTCTGCTTCTTTCATTGCCTGAGGAAACCTGCAAACCTTAAATAGCATTTCTGGTCTTGTTCTTTACATTCTGGAGGGGATTTTTACAAATCACTGAGCATTTTGCTTTGGTGGGCAGGTTAGTTCATGTTACAGTATTACTGGCTATTGCTGTTATGGCAAAGGATCAATAGCATTTTCCACTGGGGAATGTGCCTCCCCTCCTTCTTCCTGACCCACTCCAGCCTTTCTGACTTTGTGGCCTTTGGCTGCAAAGCAAGTGGTTACCTTCACTTGGGGAAGCAGCATCTTCTACTACATAGAAAATCAGGTTTAGCTTGTGATTTTCAGTGCAGCCTAAGATGTGTAGGTGCCCAAAACCCCAAATTAGCTTAATCTAAATCCCAAGGCAGCTTTGAAACATCTCTGTCGAGGTCCCTTTTATCACTAAGGGACTTAAAAGGAAAATAAGTTGGTGATGACTTCAGATGCCTGATTTAATGTCTAGAATATGCTAGTTCCTTAGCTTTTATGTATTTTGGTGGAATGGCGGGGATGCTTCAGTGACAACTGGGTTAACCACTTAATCTGCCAAGTCAGCTGATGTTTGGGCAACAGTGTGAGAATTTGGGGGCACTGAAGTTGATGTGAAAAAAAGGCAAAGCTGGGGGAAAGCAGGCCAAGTGTATCAGCTGGTTCTTTTTTCCATTACCATGACTACACATGGCAGGAGAGGTGTCAGAAGGCCCTCTTCTGCTGGACATGGCCCTGAGTGTGTCGGACCTCTGCTGGGCTGGGCCAGAGCAGGGCATGCCTGTGGGTGGCTGAGTTGGATGCAGAAGTGCAAAGCAGCAGGAGAGGTTCTAAGCAAGGACTATGGCAGGAAAGCTTATTACTGGGTATGGCCAGAGGCAGGGAGGGAGAGCATTGCTTTCCCTGGCAGAAGTGTTTTGACAGCTGTGGGAGCTGGGAACTGGAAGAGCAAGTAGAGCCATGTAGGAGCTCAGGGCTGGAGCGGTGGTACCTTGGCAGGGCTGAGCCAGCACCTGCTGCTAGAACTTCTGTGTTTCACTGCCCAAAAGTTCCTATCCAAACCCCTCTCCTTGCCCTGCATTTTCCACCTTCTTTTCCATAAGCATTGCATGCAAAGGGCATGGATGTGAGGGCGTAATTGGTGGGAGGCTGTGGAGCAACAGGAGGAACAGTCTGAGTGGGTTTGAACAGGTAATACCGGTGGTGTTGTGGCAGAAAGGAGACGTTTGCTACAGGCAAGTCACAAGGCAATTTGTGTTTAGGTTATTTTTCTCAGTGTGAGAATAGAGGAAAGGCTAAAATTGAACATAAAGCAGAAGGAATGACGTGGCTTTGATGTAATGTTGAGTCAAGGACTGAGTCAAGGAGGAAGCCAAGGCTCGGACTGGTAGAGAAGGGACATTAATAGTTTCAGAAAAAAACCCCAAAAAAAACCAAAAAACCCAAACAAAAACATGAGAAGAGAAGGTTTAGGGGGGAAGACTGAGCACATCCTTGGATCCTTGGCATATGAGGACAGTTGTCCTGTGCTATGACAGTGTTACCCACTGAGGTGAGCCCTGACCTGTCTCAGAGTAGGAGTTACATGTTGTTGGGGTGGGTAAAAACCACCCCTAACATGGCTTGAAGGAGAGAGAGGCAAAACCAGAATCTCCCCACTAAGCATCTCCAAAAGCAGTCACTCACAAAACACTTTCTGAGTACCTTGAAAAGTTATTCCCAGAGGCAATATTCCTCAGGGGACTGTCACAACATACACTCACTCGCTGAATTCACTTGCAGGTAATAACAGGTGAGGAATGCACAGAGCAATGTTTTTTCCTAAAGACAACTGAGAAATGTGAGTTGTTTCAGTGTGGACTTGCAGTTTTCTCACTCCAATCAATGAAGCCAACAACAGGACCTGAATCAGGACCATCCTGTTTTGAAAGATGAGCCCTGGGAACAGGAACAGGTACGTAACCAAAGTGGAAATCATTACAGTACAGACTTGCATGTGTATGGTTTAAAGAAGGCATTCAGGTCAGTCTCCACCCAGGAGGGATTCAAGCACACTCTGTACTGGGAAGGGAAAAGTCTGAGCCAACTATGTAATCATTCTCCACCTTATCATTGCCCCAACACGACTAATGAGCCAGGGACAGACTGGAGGGAATGAGGAACATGGAAGTAGCAGCAAAAACAAAGTAGGTGTTTGCAACACCTTTGGTTCTGAACAAGTGCACAGAAATCACGCAGCCATGCAGAAATCCTTCCTGCAAAGCAGAAGAAATAACTCCAGATTAGATGTTTACATGATTTTTTAACTTGTCTCCCAAATTATCAGTTGATTTTTTCCAGTTGGGGGATGGGGGTGAGGGCGGAGGAGTTATTGTATATTTCAACTTTGATCTGATCTTCTTGTTTCAAGACTTCATTTCAAGCACTTGTATCAGACCCTAGAAGTCAAAATGAGATTCCTTTCATAAGCAGAGTTGCTGGTTATGTGCATCATGTGCTCACCAAATACACAGGGCCCCAGTGCTTGTTGCTTTGAAGACCAGGTCTGAACAAGGTAGGTTTGTGTGAGCAAATCTGCAGGGCAGGGACGTGCAGTGTCTGCCAGGCGTCAGTGCTCCTCATCTTTCTTTTCAAGTGGTAGATCCCACAGGTCAGGGGTGAAGATCCTCATCTTCAGTTATTTATAAAGTGTCTTTTGACAGAGCTGTGAGTGAGGGAGAACTTGGCTGTGCTGTCAGTGACCAGAGGTAAAAAAAAAAGAAAAAAAGCCCTTGCTTTCACTTGCTTTCAGGAACACTAACTGCGAAATAAATAAATAAAATGAAGAGCTTGCTCTTGTTATTGTGCTGCAGGCATCATTTATTAGATGCTGCTGTACTGTGGAGTCCTTATCTCTCCCTCCAGATAGTGTAAATCAGAACTCCTGTTGCTGACACCCTGAGAGCGTTCTCATCTGTCAGAGATTTAGCTGCCCTTTTCTTGTATGTTTTCCTAGAGAGTGATTTTTTATTTTTACTTTAACCCTCAACACACTCATCATTCATGGCTTACACACTCAGGAAATAAAGGGCCAAGGAGGGATGCTCCAAGGTCTTTTGTTGCTGTTGATGAACGTTTCTCTCTGTCCCCAGTGAGAGCATCTCTGTCACAGGCAGATGCTTTACCCACTCTAAATACATGCTGCTTTATGCAGTGCAAGAGTCAGTGCTCACACACTGGTTTCTCCCCCTATTCCCATCCAGCTGAAGCCATCAGACTTCACCCCCACCCTGCACTGTGCCTTTCAATATTATTCCTTTAATGGGCTTAATGATTTTTCCACTTCTGAAACATGAATCAAATACACAAATTACTCTTTAAGGCACTCAGGAAAAGCTGTGGTTTCATTTAACTCCAGTGACTTATCTCACTGAGAGTCAGTGGCACCTCAGCCAGAGGCAGGAGAAGCAGGTCCCATGTGGAGGGGTGATCCATCTCAGCAGGCAGTAGATTTGGTGATTCATCACTGCTTTACCATGTTTAAATACACTTTGCATTCGCCCTGATGATTTACTGTGGTGATGGGGCCAAAAACTCTACTTTGAAGTAGTTAGTGGCTCTCAGACTACAGTTGGACTCTAGGAAATATGTCATCTTCTTTCTCCAAGTGTAAGGGATTTTGTGCAAAGAACTAACAGACTTTATGTGATAACGCTGCTTTTTGATAATAATATTTAAATACTTGTGTGGGTACATACTTCGTGACCTTTCTCAGTCTTCTTCCCTTGTGTCTCTCTTGTCAGTGGGTGTTTTGACCTTTTTAAACTTTATGTCTTTCTCTAAAGTTAATCCAGGTCTCTTCCTTCCTTTAGCCATCATGTTTATAACTTTCATAATTTATCTGTTAAAATTGTCAAAAAGGAAACAGTTGAGTTTTAAGGAAAAAAACGACAGTGTGTTTTCTCAAGTAAGACTATATGGTAACTATTTGGGTAAAAGCCACCAGATTTTCATTGCAGCAAAGAAGTGGGTTTAGTTTGATTCTTCCTTTCAGCAAAGGTCCTGAGTAAACAAGTTTGCTGTATCTATTTTTATCCATTTTTAATCTGTCTGTGAAACAGAGATGTCCTCAGGTTCTACCGTCCAATCAGAAAAATGGAAAGGAACTTTACGAAGAACCTAAACAAATTAAAATAAATGTAACATGTTAAGAAACAATCTGAGTCGTAATATAGACACTTAAAAGGGCAAATTGATCATATGTTTTTGGCTTGGTGATCAAGGAATGTGAAAAATGAGGCTGTGCACAGCTCTATTGCGAGTGTTATGACAGCTAAACCACAGGCATGAATATAAAAGGCGGTTTGCTTGTATACACTGTATATACATGTATATACACACATCGCTTTAATGATGAGTACAAGTGTATATTGTGTGTGTGTTCTCTATACATTCTGGACTAAGATATTCTGCTCCAATCTTTAGTGCAAATAAACAGTGTCAAAAGACCTGTTCTTCATTCTTGAATCTTTCAGAGACAGATTCAAACAGCTGTTCTGTGCCCAGAAAATATCGGTCTCAGGAAATGGAGGGTCGCAAAATCCAATTCCCTTTTATGGTGATTTTGATCCAGCCTTGTTTAGCTCCCAAAGTTTCTTTAAAATCCAAACAAAGCACATACACTTTTAGGAGAACTTTAGAAAGCAGCTTTGAAGCCTCCTAGCAACAACTGCTCTATTATCTCTGCAGGTCGGTGCTCTTGTTTTAAGTGTTCGTAAAGGAATCTGTAGCCAAGCCCAATATCCAGGGCTGCAACTCCCAGGCCAGTTTCTGGGGCTCGGCAGGGCTTGACTCTTGCAATATGTTTTGTGCAAAGAGCAAGAGTTTGGCTTGAAGATAAGTAGAACCTTGGAAGAATTTCAGCCCACAGCCCACAGCAGTAGGTGACTCTGGGACAAGCCACACACACCTCAGGAAAGCTGCCAGAATTAAGTCAAGGTTGCACAAGAAGAAATAAGCCAGTGGGTTTTTACTGGCCTGACAGCCCCTGTGTAACACCTTTACTGTCCTGAAGAACCATCTGTTATGCTCCCCAGCCATCACAGTTTGTTATTTTGGGTGCTAGCAGATGACCTGGGGACACTTGAATTGCTTTGCTTCAGATTTATTGAGTGAACTGTGTCCAAGTCAATTGGGTCAAGGTACTAAAAGATGTTTAGATGCTTGAATACTGTTGCTACCAAGACAAATTAGATTCCCAGTTCCTGTTTAGGTGCTCACCTAATCTGCCTCCATTCTGTCTTGTCAAATATGTCCTGCTTCATTTCCTTGCTCGTTTTTCATAGGGTGCCAGGGATAAAAGACTGTGAGGCACCTGCTTCAGGGGTAAACAGCCATTTAGAAGATCTGTGCAGGAAAGTAGGTCTGATAAGCCTAAATTGATACAGCAGGAGATGATAAAACCACAGGTTAAGTTGAGCTGGTTTATAGTAGATTAGGACTTAGCTATTTTTCCTTACTAGGGCTGTCTTGTACGGTATAATCTGTTTTCTTTTTTTTTCTTTTAAAATTATGTTTTTAATGCCATGTGATTAAAAGATTATTTTCAGAAGGCAGATTAATTACATGGAGTGCAGTTGGCCTGGGTATGGTGAGAACTGGAAAAACATCAGAGACATGACTATGGAATAAAGAGTATACATGCAAAAAGTACCAGGACACCAATCTCAGGGATGGTGCAAGTACCCTGCAAGGCAGGACCTGCCTTTAATATCTAAAATTGTGTTGACACTGAAGCTTAGCAAAGGTATTTGTAAACCTGTCGGCATGGTCAGACTCGTATGATTAACTGCTTGTCAGTGTGTCCTGCTGTCACCTTATTAAACTTAGGCATTTACTGATAATTGTTGATTTTCATATATAGTTGAATTAACTAAATTCTGCAGCTGAAAACATGGATAAAAGTGGAGGAATGATTCAGGGGCAAGAAGTCAGCAGAGTCAGCTGTTGGTAATACAGCCTGGAAACACAATATGGCTTAGAAAGGGACTTGTGTGGCCCAAAGGATATAGATAGAATCTTTTATCTCTGTCAGATATAGGCCAGAGCAGCAAAGTTCAGATCTAGTTATGGATCACTGAACTAGTTCAATAATATCCAGCAGGAACCTGACCCCACCAGATAACACTGTCTGTTTGGAGAGTTTTGGAGATCAGCTTCCCTTGCACCCCACTGAGACCAAGCTGCACCCATATAAAGTGTAAAACTGGGTCTAGATCTGCCATCCACAGGACCAGTGGACACAAAATGGAAAACCACAGAGAACATCTGCTGCCTTTGTAGGAGGTGGAGATTAGACCATAGTGATAGAAGACTCAGTTCTGTCAGTGAAAGATTTAATTATTGTATTTCTGTTTTTTGCTAGTGGTTTTTGGGGCATGTATGTTGTGGGTTATGTAGAAACATAGGGGAAGAAATGGTCTGGAGAAAGCAGAGGGGAGAGAAGGGTTAGAATGAGTTGACAGTTCCTCCAAGGTAAAGAGGACACCACGGTATGCAGGATGGGTGATTAGTGTAAAAAATGCATGACACTGGTGGAGGACACTTGAAATTCCATACTCTAGGACTGCAGATACTGGACATTTCATGTTCTTGATTTGTTTTGTTTTCTTTTTTTTCCTCTCCTTTTTACATGGCATGCCTTCCATCTGTTTTTCAGAATTTCAGATGTAAACTTCTAATTTTCCTCCTCATCCTGCCTTTATCTTATTTGCATCCCAGAAGATTCTGTGCTTCTCTGAGGGCTGACATGCCCTGGCTTAAACTGGAGCTGCCCTGAGGATGATTTTATATTTAGTAGTTCTTTATGAGCTGCTCTCATTTGAAGCAGCCCAGGATGCCTGATACAATATTTACAGCAGAAATCTCTGTCTTGCCTCTCCTGATTGCAATGTAATGATAAGGCTGAGCTCAAGAAGAAGCCAGGGCCTTACCCAAAATGTGCCAGGGTAACAGAGCCTTGTAGGTCACAGTTTCTACCCCCTTTATGCCTTCAGAGTAACCCACAAGATCTGTGGTAAGGGATACACTTCTGACCCGCAAAAACTGCTGCCAGGAGAGCACAGCTATCCGCTTGTATCATACAGATTACACATGTAGGAAAGGCCTGACCAAGCGCAACTTCTGATATTCTCCCCTCATATGGTGATTTTTTTTTTAGCATTTATGACAGGTTGGCCCCTTCCTAGAGTGGTGGTTTGATCTGAAGGGCTTAACAGCGAGAGGTCTTCTGCAGGAGTGGTACAAGCACAAAGTCACCTGGCTTCCCCCCTCCTTCAGGTGCCAGCTTTTTAACAGAGAGCTTTCAGGAATCCACTTCTCAGTTTTTATACAGAGCTTCTGGCTTTAGTATCCAGATATGACTCTTGCCAAGTCCTTGTGATAGCGATGGAGTAAAGCTCTGACCTGCAGCTTTCCTCTTTCCCATGGAAAACTCAGCACTTTTCAAAGTTCATGGGACTGTGAAAGATGCCTTCAGCTCCCTCTCCAAACACCCCGCTGGGCTCCAGGCTGCAGCAAACAGGCCTGTCCCTTTTAAAATGGTCCCTATTTTGAGCCCGTGATGCTTTTAAGTATGAGAGTGTGGGTGGGAAGCGATGCATCAGATGGAGCACTGCCTCAGCTCCGATATTGTGAGCCTGTAGAATAAAGAAACAGCACAATATTGCCTCTGTGGAGACCAGCCTTTCCTGGAACAGTTGACTGAAGCAGCGAGGTGGTAACGCAAGCTCTGGTCTCTCTCAACTGCGTTCCTGGAAAAGCTGTTCAATTATTGATGAGGGTCGCACTGACATCGCCAAAAAACAACGAGGTTCTTGCTTGCTTTCAATAATTTCTTACTCTGCAGATCTTTCCCTTCTAGCTCAGCAGAACCGGTGCTGCAGGCACATCAGCTGAAATACAATATCCGTGCTGGAAAGGCAGACAGGCGACTGCCCGGCTGTTCCATTTGCAAACTAGATGGGAATACAGAGCTGGCACCCCGGGCCGACCCTGCTCTGCACAGGGTGAGCTGCCATTGTGCACTTGGCACTACCAGGTTTTCTTTCCTGCTGATAATGTTTGGTCCTTGTTCATTGTTCACAGCTGCTCTTGAGTTCCTCCTCCCCCACTTGTCACATATGCTGGAAAGGAGGATTTCCCAGTAAAGGTAAAGAGAAGGGACTGATACTAATGTTCCAGGTGTAATTCAATTTAGTAAGCACTACTCTAGCTCGTAAATCTGCTGCTGTTTTGTTCAAAATATAGTGCTGACAGCTAATGCAGGGAGGAGCATTAACCCCATCTGTTCCTTGTAGGAGATTTAGTATTCTAAAAGAACTTCTTTAATTAAAGAGAAAGCTTTAAGCCTAAAAGTCCCTTTGAGACCTGGGACTGTCTGGGGTTTGTTTCTGTGAATGTGCCCTGTGGAATCAGTACAAGTGGGAAGCAGGTGGAAGTTTTGGAAGGCCCTCATGAGATTCTGGCACTCCTAAACCTGAACCCATCGCAAGTTTGGGCCAGAAGTTGAACTGCCACCTAAGATAAGTGCATATGAAGAGTTCCTTTTTTAACCTACTTTTTGTTCCTAGACGTTTCTGAGTGTCCTGGTGGCTGCCGCTCACCTAATTAATGGGATCAGTAGCTGCCTGTGGTATAAGGAGGCTAATGATTGAGGGTCATTAGAAAATGGAAGAGAGAGGCTCTTGTATCAGCAGATTTGAATGTTAGGCAGGGCTTCTCATCCCTTTAAAAATATGAGACCTGTAACTTCCCAGAAATTCCAGGTGGTGCTGCAAAATCAAAACCGTGCACCAGTGTCACACCCAGGGGAAAGGTCAGCCTGACCATGGAATTTCACTTCAACACTTCCACTTTGTCTGAGGTCTCTGCAGGAGCTGCTTTTCAACTTCCACACAGTTTGAACAGTACATGGGTGTTTAAAGAACCCATTTACTGTGCACAGGTAAAGTGTCAGGTTCCATTCCCACAATTACTCCTGTGTTGGAGGTTGATGCAAACATTGGGTTGCCGGAGCTTCTGCGTCAAAGATGCAAACAATTTTCATCAGGGTGAGAGCCCGGATGATACCACCATGGCAACCAATTTTAAATAGAAACAATAGGCCAGCTCCTTCACTGAAATAAAGGCACAGGACCCAAGGATCTGGTTTCATATTCCTACAACAGACAATACAATTTTTGAGCATTTATATTTTTTGTGTTTTTATTGCTTTTTTCCTCAGAGCATCTCAACATGCTGTTTGCAATTTATATGCAGTAAATACTAATGGAATGAAGCCATCTCTGTGGGGTTAGAGGCAGTCAGAGAACAGCATGGTGGATAAAGTAAGTTCTTGCCAACTTCTTTATCTTCGCAGTTACAGAATCTCCAAGTCCCATGCAGAATAGTCAGTCCAATTTTTCCCTTGAAAATCTTAAAAAAAACCAAACCAAAACAAACAAATCATTAATGCTGAAAAGGTGAAGTGCTGAATCATGCCTCCCAAGCTTCAGAACCTGTGTTCCACTGAGTCTAGTTGTTTCACACCTGCTGCCTAAATCTTTGAGCAGTCTCTTCCAAGAATATTCTCTGGGAGGACTGGAAAAGAAAAAGGTTCTGATGAACAGTCTGACATGGGGACAATAGTTCTGGTCAGGCTCCCTGCAATCTAATGTTGGCTTAACTCATAGGAATGGGATTTTATTTGGCCCAAACAACCTCAAGAAAACTTGAAATTGTAGTGAGGACAGTACAGTCAATGTGCACCTGACTGAGAGAACAGAAACTGCAAGGAAATGTCAAATGTATTTTTAAGCATTATTAACTAGTGTCTTTTGAGTATCTGAAATGAGGTGAAAATATATGAAAATCCAACCAGATCTCTCTTTATCCCTTGCTACAACCAGCACACCCTTAACAGAGTCAGTGGGTGTAGAAATACAGAACTTTTTGGTTTTGCTGGGGTATTGGGGATTTACTATTTAAAAAATAAAAATAAAAAAATTACTAACCTACAGCACATTCAGGAAGGGCACATATCAAGTATCCTCAGCTCTTAATCTAAGAAGGAACTTCAATGCTCTGGCACTGTTCTCCCCTGTGCCGTTCTTATCTGACTTGTAGTATCAGTTGCCAGAAACTATGTGGGTTTATTCTGTACTTTGTATTCTAATATAAATGGAGCTGAATACTTGTCACAGTCCTTTGGGCAGGGCTCCTTGCTGCTGCAGAGTTTAATATTGAGATTGGCAACACTAAGGTAGCTGATGTAATCCGTTCCATTACAGATATTTACGGCACACCATATTATAATACAAAGGCAGACATTTAGAGACTAGAAAGATGTGACAAGCCAAAAAAGCCAACCCATTCAAAACTGAGGCTGACTCTGCAGGGGTCAATCCCCCTCACTGGATGTTCACAGAGATTTCTTTTAATGCCTTTAGGAGCATGTGTGATGCAAAATTCAGATCAGGCGTAAAGGAAAGGGCAGCTCCACTGATGGCAAAGTCCCTGTTTCACACACCACATCTGACTGCAGGTCTGCCTTTAACATTAGCCAATGACTCAGGATCACCAGCATGTGTTGTCTGAGGTTGCTCTTGGGTTTCACTATTCTTTGGCCAAACTTTGCAAGCCTTGGAGTATTGTAGAGCGGGGGGAAGGGGCAGCACAGAGGAGTGTTTGTTCCTCTTTCTAGCAGCCTCCTTATGCTCCTGCAGTAGCCCAGGAGCTGATACAGTGAGTTATTACAAGTCAGAAAACTATGTGCAGCTTATTTATGCTTTCGAAGTCCAGGATATTTCCTTTTTCAATTTCTTGCTCACCTACAAATTCCATCAAACCTACAACTTCCTCACGAGGGGCAGTGGAGGGGCAGTTCCAATCTCTGCTCTCTGTTACCAGTGACGAGATCTGAGGGAACAGCTGGAGCTGTGTCAGGGCAGGGTTAGGTTGGATACCAGGAACAGGTTCTTCCCCCAGAGGGTGGTCGGGCACTGAACAGGCTCCCCAGGGCAGTGGTCACGGCCCCAAGGCTGCCAGGGCTCAAGGAGAACTTGGACAACACTCTCAGGTACATGGTGGAATTTTGGGGTATTGTGTGCAGGGCCAGGGGTTGGACTGGATGATCCCTGTGGGTCCCTTTCAACTCAGGATATTCCATGATTCTATGAAACCTCCTCAAGCAGCTCTTTCAGATTTAAAGGTGGAAGCTGAGTGACTCCCTACATGTCTAAGAGCCCGTCTCCTTCCTACAGCTCTCCTGAAGCATCTGCAGCATCTCTTGTACAGAATCAGCACTTCATTAGTATTAATGGAGCTGCTTCTTGTGGAAGACACTGGAGAGGTTTCACATGTTACTGAGGAGTTTCTATTCCAGAGCATCAAGGAGGTAATACACACCCCCACTGCCTGGTGCTTGTGATTTGATGCAAAAATAATACTGATAGTGTGGTATGGTGCAGTGTGGTGTTTCTGACACAGATGGGCCCAATCCAAGAGCTTGTTTCCCTTTCTTAAAGTTCAAGGGAGGTTGGAGCCAAAGTGCTTCACTGAACTGTCTAATTTTGTGTTTTATTTGCCATGGAAGTGGCAAAAATTGACTTTATGAAACAAATGCTGCTTGCCCTACCACTAAATCAGTTTCTTGCCTTTTGCAATGGCTTCTCGATGCTATTGGTAAAAATAACGTTGCTTTTCCAGTATATCACGTAAAGTGATTTCAGCTGTGTTTTTTCCACTCCTGACCTCTTCAATGCTTGCATTTTAGACAGTTTTATACACTTATTGATTACATGAGGTACTGTTCTAATTTCTAGGAAGTAAGAACATAGCCCTTAAATCATCCAGACTCTGAAATGTTTTAATTTCCTCAAGTAAATACTGCATATTTTGCCAGGAATCTTAAATGTATGATACGTGTATCTGATTCCACTTTTACACAGGTCTTTTATAACTCCCTTCACTTCAGTGAAATTACTCCTGATTAGCATTGAGAAACAGGTCCAGAATACGGGGAGGAGGGTGGGTTAATGCCATTTTTCTGACATTGAGTGCTTTAAAAGCACTCTGAGACTGCAAACCATTACCATTTCTCAGTAAGTGCCCTCTGAGAGGACTGGGAAGGATTGAAGAGTTTTTAACCAGTAAGTCACCTCAGTTCTTTCACAAGAGAGTTGAGATTTAGCCACTTCTAGCTCCTGGCTGTTTGGTGGTTATGTAGAGTTGGAAAGTTGGTGGTCTCAGCCACTGGTGGACAAGCGTCCATCCACAACTCTTGCTATTGAATTAATTCCCTTCCTGGCGGTCTGGTTCTCTTCCCAGGCTTCTCAAGTTTTCCCGTCAACCAGGAAGGAAAGGAGTTTTATAAAAATGCTTTCAAAAGTGTCTCATTTGCCTCATCCACGGTTGTCATGCTTCAGTGCCTAAACACCAGGGCTGTTATTCTCCAACAACGCTGTCAAACTCCCACACTTCGATGAGTGCTACAAGTTATAGGCACTCCCAAAATAGGGCTGGATTTTCACGGTGATAATTGAGAGCCATAACTTTCCATCAGAGAGGCTCTGTAGGTGGGAGCAGCAGCAGAGACAGTATCAACAGAGTCGAGGCTTTTTACCAGGATGTTACTTAGTTTTATTGCAATGTATATCCCATAATCCCATCAATGTATAGTCTTTCTTTAAGAGGTGTTTCCTGTACACAGTTTTGGACCCATCTTTGGCCATTATTAGAAGAACCCCATGGGAGCTAAAGAAAAAAAAAAAAGACTTTGTCCATATGACTGCCCCAAGCCCTGGTTCTGGAAAATGTTCGTATTCAGGATTGGGTTTAAATTTTATGGAGATTCTTGATAGTGCTGGATTCAGTGAACCGATGACTAGAGAAAAATGTTCACGCAGGGTTTTGTTTTCCTTCAAAAGAACTTCCACTGCTAAGGAAAACCACACTGGCACAGTTCTGATGCAAATATCGGAATATTTAAATGCAAGTTAAATAACGAGATGCTAAACAGAGCAATATTCTCAGTCACTCTAAGCAATAATTTTTCTTCTTTTGGGGCTGTATGGCCAGAAAGACTGACTCAAAGAACACTTATGGGTCACATTCTTATCTGGTTTGCTGACACCTCAGTCAAATAACGCCCGAGTTGCACTGCGGCAGTTGCTGTTGAGATCAGAATCTGCATATAGATATAAATATTCTGTCTCTCAAGTTCTAAAAGTACTGTTACATTTCAAGTCAAAGAGAAAAGAGAGAAAAAAATAACACCATTTATTGCTGCAGATTATTTTTATGCCTGTGTGCTCCACTTAAGAGAATACTCTGTAAATGACTTATTATCAAGAAAAGTTATTTGTTTGTACTAATCAAGTCTTAAACTTGGAGGCATAATATGGAACTAATTATTTTTAACTAACTAATCAACATGTTTCATTCATAAGTTGGGATTTATCAATATAGCACATGAAAGAGGAGAACATATTATTATTTCAATTTAGATAATATGCAAAAAGCACTGTGTTTGTAATGACCTGCTTTCACTGAATATAATCAAGCTCCAAAGCTCTATTACAGGCTGGAAATAGCAGCAGCTTACTTTAATGAGATTTCTGGCTCTGGGCCCCAGCTGTTCTACGCAAGGCTCTCCCTTTGCTCTATGACCTACCAATATGTGCTGTCACCAGTAATGAGACAGGACCTATTTCCTAACATGGGGAAAAACTGGAAAGCATGAGTTCATTCTACTCTGCCAGTGGAAACACACCCTCTTTCCCCTGCAAGGCAGAAGGAGGGGAACACTGAATATGCAACATTCCCCCCTCCCTCGCCAGTGAAAATATGACATGAAAGCCATCAGGTGGGGAACTCAAAGGAAAAACTGGAAGTCTCTTCTGAATTTGTTCCCTCAGCACAGAGAAACCCAATATTCATTAAGCATGCACAGAATCTCTCTCCTGCAAAGACCCCAACAGAGGACTTCTCATTACCTGCAAGGCACAGGAAGGGGAAACAGTAGCAGTCTTGGGCTCTGAATTCTATGGATTTTGTGGAATTATGCTCATCTTGGAGCCGCGTTGGGAATGTGCCAGGAGCCAAAGAGCTGCACTTAATTTGCCTAAAATGGAGCACATTGCCACTGCTCTCCTTTTTAATAATGGAGATGCAGCCTGGAGACTACAGATTCCAGCAAGCAATGCTCCGAAAGGATCCAGCTGCTCCAGGTGCTGGGGGGACTGGGGCTCCCAAGTGGAAACAAAGACCAACCTCATTTTGGTCACTCTAAATTGAACTCATAATATTGTTCTCTTTGCTTTTTTAATTACGTATCCCACACTTCTCAGAAATTCTGGTCTAGAAAATGTTTGATTAGCTAACTTTGGCGGGGGTGAGGGTTATGCTATTTTTATCCTTAAGCTGTCACTTGGGTTCATTAACACTTTGCATGTGAATCTGTTTNTGTTGTTTTTTTGTGGTTTTTTTTTTTTTTTTTTTTTTTTTTTTTTTTTTTTTAGGAGAGGAAGCCAGTGGTTTTTTCCCCTTAATAGCATTGTTAAGTATTTCAGGAATCTAAAATCCACAAACTATTTCTGTGCCCTGAATACAAACCTCTTTGGAAAAAGCCAACGAACATTTTAGTCAGAAAATTGGAAGGCGTGTGCTTAATGCACTTTGAAATTAAATGATTTGATGCTTTTCAATTTGTCTTTTTGCCCTTCCCAAATACCCAAAGGCACTAGCCCACTTTGTAAATGAACGGGCTACGAAATCTTACTTTGAGAAATGAAGGTGTCACTGAGTTGCAGTAAAAATTATACCTGGCACCAGCATACTTCGCAAGCCCTGACTAATTGGCCCCTGCAACAAGCTCCACATTCTTCCTTTATTAACAGGAATTAAATATTAAGTTATTTATTTTAGAAGTGGGAAAAACCTCCTAAATCCTAAGAGATTGAGAAACTAAGTCTTCATAACATAAAAGGCTTCTTTCTTTGAACACCCATTGAATGACCATTGCTTTCCAGATGCCTTTTGGACAACTGGTGGTGCCCCTGGACAGGCTATCCTGGCATACCTGGGCATGGCTCATCCACTGGGTTCAGGTTCAGCCTTGCAGATATTTGGGAAAGGGCACCCTGGCTCAAAATTTAGGAACTTCCAGCTTCAGGAATCCCATCATAGCACAGAGATATGCCAGGCTCCCTGCAAAAGGCTACAGCGGGCAGGCAAATATCCCGCTGTGTGCTTTTTTCCTTCTACAATTTCAGAAAGAAAATTATAAAGTTAGCTTTCAAATTGGCCTTTTAAAACTTCGTCTCTGTGTGGAATTTTTTTTTTGTCCAGCTTGAGGAAGCAGCATCTTTAAATGGAAAAAGAAAAAAAGCGTTTGCAAAGGTCATGTCAACGGATTTTGAAGTACAGAATGCCACCGCCTTCGCAACACTACCTATTTCCTCTTCTAAATTATTTATGTATTTATTGTATTTTACATGAGCCATGGAAGCTAGAGGCATTTTTGCAGTGTCAGGTCATTCTAAAGTACATTCCATACAAAGAATAGGGCTAGAAAATAGTTGTATGTAATACTGTTCATTAATATTACATAATTACTGCACACAAAATAGTTCTCTGGGCAGTGATAAGGATTTTTTTCATAAAGACTAAAGACTCCAAGGCAATGTATTCCATTAAGGGGTTGCTTAACATGTGAGGGTATATCAATATATAGTACCTTCACCCAGCTGCAGCAAAATGACGAAGCCAGCTTAGTCAAATGAAGCCATTAGCATGTATAATGTGTTTTACACAAGAGTTAAAAGGTTTATAAAATCACACGTTGATAGTGCAATGACCAAGCTGAGATACGATCTAGCACACAGCAGTTGCAGCTGCATCAGCACAAAACTGAACTGTTGGATTTTCTCTGCAGTATAGAGAACATTTTCTGCAGTCTTTGAAAATTGCTCTGAAATTAAAAAATTTTCTGTACATGTAGGCTAATATTAGCTACTGACAGCTTGCCTGGGGTTTTTAGCTCAGCCTTCCTGGAGCAATTGTTTAGGATAAAATGTTGATGCAGCTTTTCAGGTCTGCTGGCTGCTTTTATTACCACTGAAAGTGAGCAGGTCCTGTGTCTTCTATGATACACTAGACCTAAAGTAGAGTGGAGGAACATCTGAGTGACTAAGAATCCCATAAAGGATCCCTTTGAATTTTAGTAAATCCCACTGCACCCTTCCTAAAGTCCCTGTGCTGTAAGTAAAGTGTTAATTTTGAATTTAAATTTGATTTACTAAACTGTGTTAATATGCTGTACATTGTTGTGTGGACAAGATACGGCAACGATTATTAGCATAAAAGTGGAGATCTGAACATCCTAAGGGGCCTTTCGACATTCAAGAAAACATCAGTTACAGTTTTTGACACATAAGATACAGGTGATAATTCTGCCCCTATAGAAGAGATTCTTATCCTCTTTCTGCTCCCATTTTTAAGGCAGACAACTTTAACTGCACTGCAGAGAGACTTGAATTCTCAGTTTGCCCACCAACGGTGCAAAACAGGTGCATCAATGTGATGTCCCTGCAGTGTGTGCAGTGCTAATGTTTGACGTTCGTGTGTTGAGTCACCCAGGGCTCACCTTTCTCTCCGGATGACACCGTGACAGCTGCAATCAGCAGATGTGTGAGAGCTGACGGTACTTTGATTTAAAAAAAGAGAGGGTTGCTGGCAAGGCATTTCCATAAGGATTTCCTTCTCAGCTCTGCAAGTCCTTTCACTTCTTAGCTCAATGGGACCTTGATTTGATAACACTCAGAGCATATCACAAACGGCACATCTGCTCTCCTAGATTCTCCCAGGATGAGCCGTGTGACTGAGCTGGAGAGGCTTCTTGGGGATTCCATTTGCTTTCAGGTTTAGTTTATTTTTGAGCCAATCTATTGAATTATCACTAGCAATTCCACATGACGTGGGGCATATGACCTTACCAAGGCTATGCGGCACACCTGACAAAATTGAAGATGTTCCCCTTTGTGTGTTTCATTGTGTACAATGCTGAAAAACAGAGCGGGTGCTGCACCAGACCTGAGCAAACACAGATCTCAAGATTGTTTCTGACTGAGCAAAAGTGAGCACACAGATTTTTCTACACCAGTTCAGCCATCCTCAATTTTTCCTGTGACCTGAGTCACAGTCAAGCACTTATGGCATGACATGTTACGGTGAAACTGTCAGAATAAAAGCAGGCTGAGGAATCTAATCCTCAGAGGAGAGCAATATGTTCCCACTTGTGACTTAGTCTCACAGTGAAGAGGTTGTTAAGGGGTCTGTGATCCTGGAGATTGGTTCTGGGGGACCCTCCTTAGTGCACAGAGCCATTGGCAGTCATCAGCTAAAGCTGCCTAATGATGTCAGCTGGAGTGGCCAGAGGAATCCTCTCCTCTGAGGTATCCAGAAGAGTTAAAGTCCTTCCAGAAATGAATCCATTAGATGCTGATAGTGATTAGTGGAAGGTACCATGATGACTTAGAGCACTTCAAGTGTCATTCAGTCTCTTTCAGGTGAAAAGTGTTGGATACATCATGACTAAGCTGCAGGGACCTATTTGGTGGATGTGGCAGCAAATCTGGACATAAATTTCACCACTGTATGTGAGCAAATGCTACTGAGAAAACTCTCCCCTTTTCTTCCCATTGAAAAATAGTCTTGGATATTTATTGGTGTGGTAAAGGGAAACTTAGGATTAAATTTCTAAATTAGTTAGATTTACATTATTTTGATTTGGGGTTTTCTAATTATTTGGATCTTATGTTTCAAGTTTCATACAAAAGTTAGGTCGTGGCATAAGCTACAGGAAAATCAGTGTGTCACTCACTATCTGATAAAAGGTTAATTTCACTCTACAAGGGTTTGAGCTTATGGCTTGAGTGATTAAAACAATTGGAGTAACCTGGTGTAGTGGAAGGTGTCCCTGCCCATGGCAGGTGATTGGAATGAGATAATCTCTAAGGCCCCTTCCAAGCCAAACCATTCCGTGATTCTGTGACACTGTCATGCTTTGCATTCTTTGGGACTCTCTTCACATCATCCAGCCACCAAAGTGGCAACTTCCTCACAGGTTGTTAAATGCACTTATTTATAGACAGTCCTGACTTTCTTCACTGATTTATTCTTCCTTGTAACTACTGTGGTGACTGCAATCCCTGCATATCATTCAGGCATTTTTTCTCAGAGAGGTTGAATAAATTGACACAAATCCTGCTGGGCAGCTGATACCTTCCCAGTGTTGGCTGTTAAGAAACCTCCCGTGGTTTAAGCAAAACCTGTTTATCAAGCAAAGTGATTACAGTCAGATTTTGGAGGTTCTGCTTGTATCACTCTGGTGGATCTGCATCTACGCTAATGCATTGCAAGGGTGTGCCTGAAATTAAATTAAGGCCATCTACTCAGTCTTTCCCAAACTATTCATTGAACAGCAATCTTCTGCTGGAGACAAGTTCATGGCATCCTGACAGAAGTGCCTGTTAACCCTCCATCTGATGATAATGATGATAATAACAGTATGACTAGAAAAAAGCAGAGGAAAATAATACTTAGTATCAGATGGGCTCACATAGGTTGCAAACAGTAAACAAAAGGAGAAATTATAACCCAGTAATTATATTTTCACAATGATGTTTTCACCTTACGTAAACAAGTTTGTTTTCAAATATCAAAACAAAGTGTCTCCGATTGCAAACAAAAAGTTTATTTCATAAAATTGTTGGGAAATACTGGGTTTGGTAAAATATCTGTATCATCCAAACCTACAATCAGGTGACTGAGTAGGCAGGAAAGAGTCTTAGAGTAAGTAGTAGTGGACACCCCACTCCTAAATGAAAACTGTTGAGGAAACATTTCTGCATGTTTCCTTTTGCACTTGATTTTTCTGTTGGCGTATCTAAATATAGTTATTTTAATTTCACTATATCTTGTTATTTACTTTTGAACTATATTTTGATTAGCAGATTTTCATTTGTAGATGTGCAAAAAGAGCTCCCATCCCCGAATGAACTATTGTATAAACTGGACCTGTAGCAGACAAACTTTTTGACACTTGCCCTTGAACGAACCACATTCTTGCAAGGATAGTTTTTTTAAGCACACGTCAGTTTTGGAGCCACTGTTGTGCCCACAGACCACATAACTGTGTATACAGGAAGCCAGTCAAAAGTGCAATGTGTGGTGTTATCCATTTGGAAACCACAGTTGAAGTAAAAGTGGAATTTCTAGGGCAACAGGGACGAGCAAACCCTTTGCATTTATACAGATCTGCTACGTGTGATGAAGTAATAATCACTAAATGTTTAATAAATCACAGAGCTATATAACATACATGCTGAATTAACATTTTATGTTGTACAACTTGTATTCACTGTCAATCCAGCACCTCAAGAAGTATCTGAAAAATGAGGGGGTTTGTATTAGCTACTGGGAACAGGTTGTCCAGAGGAGCTGTGGCATCCCTGGAAGTGTCCAAGGCCAGGTTGGACGGAGCTTGGAGCAACCTGGGCTGGTGGAAGGTGTCCCTGCCAGGGCAGGGGGATGGAACGAGATGAGCTTTAAGGTCCCTTCCAACCCAGGCCATTGCAGGGGCTGCAACCCAGGGGTGCTGAAGGGTGTTACAAACTGGCAGCCTGTTTAGGCAATATTCAATTTTAGATATTAGCCATGACACTGAGAGCAGCCCTGCAGAGGATTTAGGGGTGTCCTGGGCCGGTCCCACAGCGTGGGCAGCAGGGAAAGGGAGAATTGTGCCCCTCTGCCCCCTCAGGTGAGACCCCACCTGCAGAGCCGCCTCCAGCCCTGGGGGCCCAGCACGGGAAGGACATGGAGCTGCTGGAGTGAGTCCAGTGGGGGCACCAAGATCATGAGAGGGATGGAGCAGCTCTGCTGTGAGGAAAGGCCAGAGAGAATTGGGACTGTCCTGCCTGAAAAAGGTTGTGTGGAGACTGCACAACCCCTTCCAGCATCTGAAGGGGCTGCAAGGAAACCTGAGAGCGACTCTGAGTCAGGAACTGAGTGACAGGACAAGAGGGAGCGGCCATTCCCCTAGGAAGGGGAAAATCTACGTTGGATATATGGAAGAAATCCTTCCCTGTGAGGGCGGTGAGGCCCTGGCACAGGCTGCCCAGAGAAGCCGTGGCCGCCCCATGCCTGGAGTGTCCGAGGCCAGGCTGGACGCGGCTGTGCCCCCCTGCCCGGTGGGAGCTGCCCGGGCCGCGGCAGGGCCGGCTCTGGCGGTGTCCGCCCTCAGCCCGCCCCGCGTCCCCCCGCGCCGCCCTGCCCGGCACAGACATGGCGGCCGCCGCGCGCCTCACTCCAAGATGGCGGCCGCGCCGGCATCCGCCCGACNTCGCGGCAGCGGAGCCGCCCCCCGGTCCATGAGGGGCACGGCCCGGCCGCAGCCCAGCCGAGCCAGCGCTGCGCCCCGACACAGAGCCCGCCCCGAGCGCGCCGGGACAGCCGCCTCATCGCCTTCCATGGGGGAGAGAGGAGCCCGGCCGGCCGCGCCCGCCCCTCCCTGCCCGAGGCTGCTGCGCTGCTGAGGTAAAACCCCTCCTGCCTCCCCCGGCCGAGCGAGGGCGGGGGGAACGCGGGGCGCGCACGGCCCGGCCCCGCTGGACGAGCCCCGGAGCGAAGGCGCCCGCAGAGGGGCTCGCTGGGCTGCGGGGGAGCCGCGATTCCCCGCCGAGCAGCCGAGCCCCGCACCGCAAAACACCCTCCCGGCGGCACAGAGCGAGAGCAGAGAAAACCTCCTTCCCCTTCCTCCTGCGCTGTCCCCTCCCTTCCCTTCCCCGAACGCTGAATGCTGATTTCTGAGATGAAAACCTTCCTCCTCGGACAGCCAGGACTCTTATGAAGGACGCGCAAATACTGGATCATAAATAAGAAGCGAGTCTGGCGAGCTCTGAAACCCAGCCCAGAAGGAGCAGCATCAAGAATCCACCCTTCTCCTGCACAACTCACTCCCCACCCAGCACGCATAGAATACTGATTTCCTGAGATAACATCTTACCCCTTTAAACAACTACACACACACACACACACACACACGGTGTATATTATTGCTAAATATAATAGGCTAAACCCAGCAGCACGGGGGAAAAGCCTCTTCTGCAACTCCCTCACCCTTTTCACCCCTCTGAATGCTGAGATCCTGAGGTAAATTTTCCCCTTGTCCACAGCAAAGACTCTTTTTGAACAGGACACAAATGTATATTAGATTATAGAGATGTATTAAATTATTCCAGATTTAAATCTATTTTTTGCTGCCAAGGGGTTGAGGGACCAGACGTCATTGTATTTTTTTTCTTCCCTCTTAACTCATTTATGGGCGAGTCAAGGCTGCTGAGGAGGAAAAAAACAGCATAGTTAGAATCTCTTTATTCGCCAGAAGCTTTTTCTCTCATTGCTGTGCATTTCCTTTAGAAAAAGAAAACCTCTTATTTTGTGAACCAAAGATTTATTTTTCCCTTCCTCCTGGCCAAAGGAAGGAAATGGACACAAATTGACACATTGAAATAGTTGAAGCGATCTATCTTTTGCAAAAAACAAACATCTTTATCCAAATCTGAAACAAATAGCGCGGAGGGAGAAACTGGAATATCTAGTGAAAAACAGCATACTTGCTAATCTTGCCTCAGAAGAGGACGAGCTAAACACTAAACATCAACTTGTTCTTACAGGGAAGATTCAAACCCTAAATATAATAAATGGGGGATTACGGGTTTGGAGTGTTAGTGCAAAACAACACTGGAAATAAGTCAGCTTTTCCAGTCAGATTTCATCCACATCTGCAGCCTCCACACCATCATCAAAATGCAACCCCCAACCCTGCTGCTTTTATAAATAATAACACAGCTGCCAATGGCAGTAGTGCTGGGTCAGCTTGGCTCTTTCCTGCTCCAGCTGCCCATAATATTCAGGATGAGATTCTGGGGTCAGAAAAATCTAAAACTCAGCAACAGGAAAAGCAAGAGTCCCTAGAAAAACAGCAGCTTTCCCCTGGTCAAAGTCAGGAAGCAGGCATGCTCTCTGAACCTGAGAAAGCTAAAACTGAAGAAAACCAGGGTGATAATTCTTCAGAGAATGGCAATGGAAAGGAGAAAATCAGAATAGAATCGCCAGTGTTAACAGGATTTGATTATCAAGAGGCTTCGGGGCTCGGTACTTCGACACAGCCCTTGACATCTACTGCATCTTCTCTGACTGGTTTTAGTAACTGGTCTGCAGCTATTGCTCCTTCTTCTTCTACAATTATCAATGAAGATGCAAGTTTTTTCCACCAGGGAGGGGTCCCTACTGCCTCAGCTAATAATGGTGCTCTGCTGTTTCAGAATTTTCCACATCACGTCAGCCCTGGCTTTGGTGGTAGCTTTTCCCCCCAAATCGGACCCCTCTCTCAGCACCACCCTCATCACCCCCATTTTCAGCATCATCACAATCAGCATCAGCAACAGAGGAGGTCTCCTGCAAGTCCTCACCCACCTCCATTCACACACAGAAATGCTGCTTTTAATCAGTTGCCTCATTTGGCTAATAATCTTAACAAGCCGCCTTCTCCATGGAGCAGCTACCAAAGCCCTTCGCCTACACCATCCTCATGGAGCCCCGGCGGCGGCGGATACGGTGGGTGGGGAGGGTCCCAAGGTCGAGACCACCGCCGGGGACTGAATGGAGGGATAACACCCTTGAACTCCATCTCTCCCTTGAAGAAGAATTTTGCAAGTAATCATATCCAGCTGCAGAAGTACGCCCGACCCAGCTCAGCCTTCGCTCCAAAATCGTGGATGGAAGACAGTTTGAACAGAGCTGACAACATCTTTCCTTTTCAGGTGAGCACACTCTGTTCTGTCCGTAAGAAAAGTAACCCCAAAGTGCATTAAAATGCCCTGGGAAGTGCAGTGTGTTGAAACAGCACAGCCTGGTTGTAGAATTTCTGTACTTCTAAGCACACTGTGCAATGAAAAAACCCACATTGAACTTGAAATGTCATAGTGGGAGTGATCCTCCAAGCTGTGGTTCATGTTTTTTAATAGTGATGGTGATAAATATCTATTGCCCACCAGCCACCTGTGTTGTCCACTTTCCTTCAGCTTAATACTTACAGACAGAAATAGCCAGTGGAGAAACTTGAGTTACAAGCAGCAAGTATATCTACAAAAAGGAGTAAGGGAAAAAAAAGTGGAGTATGAAAGATCAGAGGCCTTTTAAAGTACTCAAGAATGTACCACATCTGAGAAAAAGTATTGAGTGTATTTTGTTTTCCAGTATCACATGGACTTGCAGTGCAAGGTAATTTTTGTAGCATTTTTTTTGAAACTTTGATTTTTATACAGTATGGTAATGGGTGCAGTTTGCTCTCCTCAGTAATGGCAGCAAATTCTGGTTACAGGCCATTAAATCAGCACTAAAAATAGATCTGGACCAGTGTCAGTTGGTGGTCTCCTATATTTTTGCTATGGCCTTCTCCTGGCAGGAGGCAGTGGCAGTTCAGCCTCTCCTTCTGGGCTGACTTGTTATGAATTTGAAAAGAATTGTATAATTGTTGAACCTAATTTACAGTAGAAAGTAAACTAGAAGTACTCTTCTTTTTATCTGACCACTAGTTAAACCGAGCTTTTATGTGTGTGTGTGCCTTTTGTAAACTCCTTTAGGGTGAATTAAACAACCCAAGAGTTCTTTTACATTTCCAGGGTTGTTTTTCAAGCTCTTCAAATGAGGGCAAAAGTAAAAATCTCAACATGATTGCAGTATTTCTGGCCATGCTGCAAGACACCCAGGGTGACCTACTTTGAGATAATTTAAAAGATAAAAACTGTGCAATATGTCTCACCGTGTAAAGAAACAGAAATACATTTAATAATGACTTTGTGGGTTTGTGGATAGTTGGGTTCTTTGCAAACTGCTGGGTTTTGTGCTGTGCAGGGCCTGCTGACAGCACAGCAGCTCTGGCAATAACTTCCCTTTAGAGACCTTTTTTTCCACTGCAGAGCTATTGGCTGGTTCAATATCAGGTAGAGCCCTTCTAAATTTAGAATGCATAGTAATAATTGATTTTAATGTCAGGATTTGTAATGAATATAATGAACCTGTATCCAGCATATGGAATTTATACACTGAAACCATTAGAAAAAGGGCACAGCTGGAGCTGGTCTTTTTTCAGCCTCACTGCAGCGAGACTTGGCTCAGGGTTTGATTCACTCTGTACCCTGACACGTAGCTGATGTTCAGAGTGACAGAATGAGATCAAGTGTGTCCTTGCTGCTGTGTATAAGCCCCAAATATATACATAGGGATAGAAATGTGCTTGGATTGGCATCAAGGAAATTAGAGAAAACTGGCAAAGTCAACCTTGACTTGTGGATGGTGTTCCAGACATCAAATAGCAGACACACGTAGTTTGATCATGGTAAAGAAATCATTTTTGTTTAGCATGTTGGTGTCTGTTTACATAAACACTCAGATGAAGCTGTACATGTCAAGACCAAGTCTGACACTCCTTCGTGCCAAGAAAAGGAAAGTGTGGAGTGAAGTGCTTTCCAGTCTGTACTGTCACTTCTGTGAGGAAAAGGGCAGGGCAGCAGAACAGGACTTCAGCACTGCAGCCCTAGAAAGATGCTGATTAATTTTGAAGCCATCTTGGACAACTGCTTTGTATAACTTTTTTTTTTTTTTTAATAAAATCTTTAGCTCCTTTGGTCACTTAGCTGAGTGTTGGAAACACTTGCATTGCTGGAAACAAATGATGTAAAATTTGACCTTTGATGTCTTTTTATTTTTTTCTTGATTATACTGATTCTGTGCTTGTCTCAAAGCAGAAATAAGGAGTTTTGCTTATTATACATTTGTGTTCATGCATCTATCTGTATGAAGTATCCCTCATGTACTATATGAAGTAGCAATCATGTACTGAACAAGGCTGTTTTGTTACTGGAATCTTCTTAGATTCCTGTTTAGGAAATAATTGAAAGCTGTCTTTGCTGCAGCAACATAATGGAGTAATTTGATACAACTATCCCTTTCATTTAATATTTATGTTTTGCTGCTTAAATCATTAACGATGTTGCTGCTATCTAGTGAAAATTAGTTTCTTTAGAAGACAAAATGCAAACCAGCAACTGCAAATATTTGGGGATCACTTTCTTTTTTTTTGCAGAGGTTTTCTCCACTCCAAGGGTTGGTAACACACAGAATTCTGCCTGTTTTGATGGAAATCTTAGGGTAACCATGAGTAGGTGCTCCTTTCCTCTTTGGAGGGAATGATGTTGCATAATGTCCCTATAAGCCACTGATGTGAATTCCTGCTCACTTCAACCATTCCTTCCTGTGGCCCTTCAGTTCTGGGGATGAAGTGGGTACTCCAGGTGATCCAGATGAAAGGAAAATACTGTGGTGATCTGTTTGATAACCTTGCAATTTGATGCTGCCTTGCTTGGTATTGGGGGCTGCATGCAAACCCTGTGCTTTCTGTTCTAAGTGTTTTCCCTTTAGAATTCTGTCTCCTAATGTTTCAGAAGGAGCATGTCTGTAGGAACCTCTTGGAACTGGAAGCAAGGTCAGAGAAGACTTACCAGATCTGTTAATGAAATTAAGTTTTGATGTTGTGTTTTAGCCACTGGGCAGGCTTCCCCCTTCAAAGGTCTTTTGAAAAGAGAAAAGCCATTGTTCTTTGTGTGTTCGTTTGAAAAGGAAATGGTCTCCAAATGAAAAAATGGTTCCTGAATTAAAATTAAAAAGAAAAAAATTGAGTCTTGGCTCTGACAGCCTTCCTTGAGATTTAATATATAAAAATGCTTTGACTGTGACTGCTGCATCTTACAAAGTTAGCAATTTTTAAAATAATTCCCTCTACTTCTCTCCCAGCAGCACTGACAAACTAGGTGCTCAGTTAGTGCGTTTTAGGGCAGCACTGCCTTCAAGATTGTTTTGGCTTTCCTTCTGCTGTGTACTCGCACTTCCTCATGAGTGGAACATCCTGCCTGTTATGCAACGCATAAATCTTGCTTTGATAGGCATTTCCAGGTTTCCAGATCTCATCTTCAGTGCGTGACGATGTTTTTTAAACTGGTCTCTGAAGGCACAAGCAAGTGAAGCAATAGCGTTCTGTAAAAATGCTTAAAAATAATTTGTGTTTCTTCCCGGAATCAGGCTTGAAAATTACTGCCCATTTCAAAGAATTTTGTACATGAGAGCGGTTCATTATATCCACTTGTTCAAAATGTTTTTTCCTTTCTTCTACAGTGGCTGGTTTCCAGGTATATAACCCCTTCCAAATCCAACCAGGGATTGTGCCAGAGAGACTTGCTCTTCCCCCAGGCAGATATGGAATGTTTGAGAAAACACATACGTGATTACAAAACGTGTTTGAATTCCGAGCTGTACGTCAGCATTTGTTTGCCCATAGAAATGGGCTGATTTAATAAGTGCATTAAACAAATTCACAGGGAACTGGAATTAAAAAATAGCCTCTTGAACGCATTTGCCAAACTTTCCTCTCGAAAGGATTTTGCAAGTAAATTTCTTTACCATGCTTCTTCGTTTTAATATTTGGTTTTGAGGAGCCTTTTCATAACTCATGAGGGCTGGTTGCATAAAAAGAGGTTATTCGTTCTGCAGAATTCCATTTTTATTCTAGCAACAGCAATTATTCCAAGAAATTTCAAGCTATCATTTGAAAATAGACTAAATACTTGAAGTTGGACTTTTAAACCTGTTCACCAATTTTTCTATAACTACATCAGCTGTGTAGTAATTAGTGTTGTGTGCTGTTCCCCACAGCTCCTGATCTGTGGGATTAGCAGCACTCTAATGTGGTATGACATGCAGAAGTTAAGTGCTGTGGAAGTTAACACTGTTCTTGTTTTATAAACTTACTACTGACGTTAATACTTGGGCTTTGGCCCTCCTGTGTGTTTTTGACCTCAGGGTTTCTGTTTAAAGAGAGCTTTTGTTAGAAGCTATTTGAATTATGTTTGTCTTTTCCTAAGATTAAAAGGAGTACTCTTATTAAGCATTTTGCTTTGAAATTTGCAGACTTAGCAGCCCAGCATAAAGAGTGAGAACACAATATATTGTGGGAAGTATTTTCTAGAAGACACAGAAAAAACTTAATTTGTGACTAAAATAAATTCAGACATGTTACTGGAAGTGTTTATAAAGGTCTGTCATTTCTTACACTTAAAAAGTTCAAGTTTGACTAAACTAGAATTGCCCTCCCAAAAAAACTCCTGTCTTACGTGCCACTTAACTTTTCCAGCTCCTTCTTATTGTTCCCTGGTGAAGCTATAAAAGATGATCTGGGCAGAATACAGCAACATCCTTTCAGGAAAAACCTGTTTATTCAAAGCCTTTAATTCACTGGATACTGGACTGGGAGCTGGATTACAGAACTTGCAGAGTGGTGGGAAGGAGGAGAAACTTACCCAGAAGCACAGTCAAGTCCAAATTCGCTTTGCAGTTAAAAGAAAAATGTGGAACTTGTATTTGTGGTGATAAATATGAAATTGCCTCTCCCTGTGCACTTTATTGTGCATGAGACACAAAGCTTTTGAGTTGAGGGAAATAGGAACAAGGTCTCAGAAAGTTTCAGGCTTTTTGTGCTATAATGAGGGTATGAACATAGTTGTGAGTTTTTTGATTTGCAGAAATAATCTGGTTTGAAAAAGATTTATATATATAAAACAAGCCTCACCAACTGCACCTGCTCCATAAATGTTGCTTAATCACCTTCAATAAATCAAATGGTGCAATGGCATCTTTTGCATTATTATTGATACCGTGGACTTCAGATAAATCTTATTTTAAGAGATCAGGCCCAGCCTTTAGGTACCAGCAAGAGCTCATACCTTGCCAGGCTTGACTTTTTGTACATTTTGGGATTTAGCCCTGGAAGGCCCTTCGTGGGAAGTGCTGAATAGAAACTCTCAGGTTCTGGAGTCTTAATTGTTCAGGTGATGGTAATGCTGTGGGTGCAGATTAAATATAATGAATCCACTCTTTCACAGTTAAGTAATATGTAAATTTTTCTGATGTGCAAAAGAATTTAGGTATGAGCTTTTTAAGTGCAAAGTGCGGTCTTCCTGTGCATGAAAAATTTACATTTCTTTTGCATGGGAGGATGTCCTAGTATATATTGTTCATGCTTTGCACCAACTGACTATCTTTTTGGAATGAAATGGTTTTGGACTTTGAAAAGTAAAATTGGAATAGGGATTAGAATTTCATGATTTTCTCTTTACCAGTGGCTCCATTTTTTACAGGACCTCTAAACATAAAGTAATCTGGATGCCAGACGGGAGATCAGTGTAGTCACCGAGTGAAGTGTTTGGCGCAGGCTACATAAATCCAAGGACAAAGTCACAACGTGAAAGTCCTGAATTTTTCTCTCTTTGCGTTAACACAGAGGTTGCATTATTAAGAACAGTCTGCACAGAAATTATTTCTAGACAGTAGGGGAATCAGAATAATTTTATTTTTCTGTAGAGAGAGATGGCCACTTAATAGTCCAAAACTTTTTGTTTGTTGTAGAACATTCAGGGTCTCAATAGCTTGTTCTTAACCAGATCTGCTGCCTGTCACCTCTTGTATATTGTGAAAACAGCACTGCTTATTCAAAATCATGTATAATGAATGTCTTTTGAAATGTTGGCTGAAATTTTAAACATAGTTATATATTAAGACTGCAGGTTTCTTTCTTTTTGGTTGTTTTGTTTGCTTTTTTTTTTTTAATTTTTTTTGGCGGCCTTGTGTTTAACCTGACGTCTTTCTGCTTCAGTTCTGTTTCTCAAGGATAAATGTGTGTACCCTTTGAGCCCTCTGATAAAGCAAAATTTTAGATGCCCTAAACAAACTTGTGTAAAGCCCAAGTTGTGATCAGTCCAGGTAAATAATACCAGACTGTGGTTGCCACATTTTGTTATTGAAATGTGCATGCTCTGCTTTAGTCCAGGGTAGTCATTATCCCTATATATTTTCTTTATAAATAAGTATTCAGTGAGCAGTCCAGCTCCATGGGAAGCACTGCAACTTTGTGAATTGATTCATTAAAACCACCACCATGTTGTTATTAATTCTCTCTACATGAGGTCTTTTAAAGAAACATAATTTTTTTTTCCTAAGCACAGTGTGGTTTATGTGCTTTATAACTCATAAATAAAATGTATCTGAGACTAGTTCACATCTAGTTACCAGTTCGTGATCAGTATCTTGACTGTTACAGATACTTTTTTGATGTTATGGAGTGAAATGTAGAGTGAGGCTTTTCTTCAGTGAAATGGTCACTACCATTAGCCTCTACCAGCCTTTATTTTTACTTTAGGTACAGAATACATGGATAGATTTCAGATGTGTTTCTGATAAAATGTGCTCTCCATCTTGGAAGTTAAGACTGACAAAATCTCTGCTACTGTTCTCAAAGCCACCTTGCTATAAAAGAACTTGAATTTGTATAAAAATTAACTACAATGGTGACTTTCTCTAGTAGTGTGGACCCTTTCAATATCAGGGCAAGTAATCAACTAAATTAATTGGTTTTTTTTTTTTTTTTTAATAATAAGCCCTGTGAAAACCTCTTGAGTTGCCAGTGGAGCTTGGCATTTTCACTGGTCTTTATTTAGGACTGACATCTTTTCTTTGGATAGATATACAGGGTTACTGACATACCAAGTTCTTGAATTTCTCTGCATTTCCAGAGGGGGAATCTGCTGGATTAATTTCAGGAATATGTCCAAATGCAATAGTGGCTCTCTTTGTGTTGTGTTTAACATGGTTTGCTCTCTTCTAATTGATAAGCAAAGATAAGCAAACTCAAACAAGACCAGGACTAAGCCTGATCTTTCCAGGGGCCGTTCAGCACCATGAACTGACAATGATGATTAGAAATGGGAAACTGGAAAAATAGGTAAGAGCCAGTAGCATAGCAGCATTTGAGGGTTCTCCAGCCTTTGGAAATCTTCTCCAGTGCTGTGACAAGCAACTGGAACCACTGGAGAGAGTGATTATAAGTGTGGACCTCATTTTAGCCATTCCTCCTTTTTATGGAATCGCCAATAGCTGCAGTCCATCTTTTGTGTCATGCACAGGGTTGTGGTTTAAAGTGTTTACAGCATGATTTGCAGCTTATGGACCTTACACTGAAAAGCGACACCTTGGTGCTTCCCTCAGAAAGGGAAAAGTATAAACTCCTCACCACAAAAATCTTCCATTGGAGAATGTGGTGTCCCTATTAGCTAACCAGTTCAATTCCATTTTCCCCCTCTAATATTTAAATTTTCTGCTCTCAATATTAAAAACTTAACCATTGCAGCACACCCTTTGTTACTACAGCTCAACCCAATATAACACAAACGTTTTAGGGAGAAGAGAGTTGCTTTGGATCATGTGCTCCAGCACATACACAGCATGATAAACTAGAAATTACTTGGCCTGGGTCACTCCCTTCGTGTCTCTCAGGCAAGTGAATTGTTAAGTGCCAGAATTCCACAAAGACTTGGAACTACTGAGGTTCTGCACTCTGTGAAATAAGAATTTTGTAGCTGTTCACAGGGTGAACTTGGTGTTAATACAATACACTGAAAGCCAGAGTGCAGGAAGGAGAAGCTACTGAGGGACATCAGGTTTTCTCCATCCTGTGCTTTAGGCTATTTTCTGTTGTCCTGTTTTGAGGACTGCTGGAAATGGAGATCTTGCCTTCTAGGACCCATCCTTGAGTTTCACAGCTGTTGGGTCCCAATGGATCCAAGACCTGAGGACTTGTACTCAGTCCTGCTAAAAGATTTTAATGTAACTAAGAGTTTGAGATAATTTGTGAACTAGTAATGTAGAAACCAAACCAATAAACTAAATGCTGCTTATAAAGGAAGAAATGTGTGAAAGAAAACCACTGAATTTTAGAATTCAAATGCTTGTGATAGTTCAGTTATCTTGTAATAGACCATGTTAAAAAACACTGAGGAGAGATAGGGCAGCGCTGTGCTTTTTGTAGCAAATTTGACATTTGCTAGACTAATAAAGCAACTGGTTCCAAACCCTGGGCTTTCTAATGCTATTTGAAATGCAGCACATCCGGGTTGAAATACGTCGCCTGTTCTGTCTCAGTAATAAACTGTTCGAAGAGAGGAAAAATACCAGGAAATTTAATTGAAAAATGGCATTTTTTAGTGATCAGAATGTAACTTACAACTTGGAAATGGATCAGGACTGTAGGAGCTGATGTGTTCCCATTCTTCAAATAGTATGAGGTATTTAAAGTCCAAAATGACTGATCATTGATATCAAGCACGCCCCTTGCAACATGCAATTGCTGCTGCTTCAGCACTGGAGTAAAGGACATTATAACCTGATACACAACAGCCTGTGCAATTTCAGAAATGTTCCGAGCTGGATCTGTGTGCTTTGGAGACATTTCAGCTTCACAGCCAGTGTTAGGGACAAAAAACATCTTTGAAGCTGTAATAACAATAGTTGTGGAGAAGCAGTTTAAAGCAAAAATGTCTGTCTTGAACTACTCACGTTTTGCTTTTTTGGTTTGGGCAGATACTTCCTAATGCTCCATCTCCGTTCAGAGGGGATTCCTTAGAACAGGAATGAAAGAAAATCTTTAGAACAGACATTAGAGTGCTTCTTCAACAGGGAAAAACTAAATTCACAGTAAATTAATGTAATTATATAAAATTTTATCCAAATCCAGGTGTATAAATAGGTAACATGGATATGTGAATAATTTTGCAGACTATAGTGATTTTTTTGCCTCCTTTCGTGACCTTTTATAGTACTGTAAATTACGTGAAATTTCAATTATTCTGAATTTGCCAAGTAAAATAAGTGCCAGGATATTTTATGTTGCTGTAACATCAGATTTGTATGATGTGGAATTTGTTGTTTGGTTGAGAAAGTCTGACCCGTGTGTGTGTTAAATGATGCCTTTGGTTAATAGGAAGCAGAAATATTTGGTAAAACCCTTCAGGTGGCTGGAGGTAATGAAACAGTAAAGTACAGGAGACATTGTCCCTCCCATCTGTTGAGTACTCCTTTAGTTTTGGAAATGTTTGGAATGCCAAACTTGTGAATTCAGGGAATTTAAAATCAGAGCAAGGTTGTTACCCAGTAAGTGAGAGTGTTTGAAACACTCCTGGTTGTATGGAATACCTTAGCATTATGTAGAATTTGAACTGACTCTACAGCATCGAACTCTTTCAGGTGTTGAGATGGCAGTTTAGGTGGGGGAAATTCTACATGTTTCTGAAATTTAAAATCTCTTAAATTTGGACTGAAATACCTATTTTATGATTTGTCCTTGCAGTTCTGTCTCACAGAATATGATCTTTACTTCCTAACTTTGAAATTACTTCTAACAAAGTTTTGCTGTGTAGAAGGGAATACAAAGTAAATACTGAATTTGGGTTCTTAAATGATTGGTCATGATAACTATAGATCAGATTTGTATTTAAGAATGTTCTAACTTGTAATATTCCTGTATCAGACTGCCTTTGGTGTATGGCTTTTTGCTTAATTCTGCTCTAGTAATGCAGAAGAAAACTGAAATTTTGATGTTTCAGAGGGTCTTGTTTGACACTGTGTGTTGCCTAAACTGGTTCTGTTTGTATTTGCTTGTAGGATCGCACGAGGACTTTTGACATGCATTCACTGGAGAACTCACTCATTGACATAATGAGGGCTGAAAATGATTCACTGAAAGGTAAATTTAAAAAGAGACTATTTCCTGCAGTAAATAATTGGGAAGAGGTGCTTACTTAGAATAAGAAACTGGGGTTTGATTAGGAAAAGTCACGTTGTGCAGCTGATGCATGGTCAGCTGGGGTGGGCACCCTTTTCACTTCTCTGTAGATGAAGCTGTTGCAGCACAGGAGCATTTTTTTTTTTAAGTTCCATGCTGCCTTAAATTGCAGATTTTATTTTTTTTTTGTACCATTGGCAAAGGAAAAGGGAGATTGAACTGACTTGCATTTGGGATTTATCTCTCTTTTTTCTTTTTATTTTTTTGGCAAAGGTAATCTTGTTTTGGAAATACCTCAAATTGCAAAGTATGCAAAGTATTGTCTGGGTATGGTCTACAATTTAGAACTCTAGTTTCTTGTTCTGTAGAATGAGTAATCCATTTCAGTTCAGTGGTTCCTTGTATGAGTAGAGAAGTCAAACTCTCACACACACTCCTTATCTAACTATTCAGTTGTGTTACCAGTCATGAGACCACTAAAAAAAACAAACCTGCACTTGTGGTTTCTGCAAGTAAATTTCTTTCGCTATCAAGGCTTGTGGGGGTAATCAAATCTGACTTGTTTTAATACTCATTCTTGCTCAGAGGACCAATCTCTGATAAACTGGCAATAACTTGTGTTTGTTGCCTTTGCTGTGGTCTGGAGACCCAGCTTGAGTTTCCCATCCCCAGTGCTGGGCACCAGTTCAGTGTGATGAGAGACACCATAAAATACACTTTCCTATTGAAATTGCAAGGGGAGCCTGGTGTAGATAAAAGTAATGTCAAATGAATTAAAACACATTCTCTCCTTAGGTAGCGGGGACCAGGATTTTATAGTATTAATAGGTTTCTTTTGGTTTATATGCTGTCTGGCAGCACCCTACACCCTCAGCATTGTATAGAGGACCAAGAATCAGGTGCCTTTCCCTGACTGCAGCACCTGGGATTTGCCCCAAGACCTTCTGCTCAAATGCCAGGCCATCCCAAACCAGGTTATAGCTGCTGAAATCTAGCCCAAGGTGACATGCCCACAGAACAAATAAAATTTCCCTTTAAATTTGAATTTAACAAAGTTGGCTTCATATGTATTTATATTTAGCAGCTAAGCAAGGGGAGTTCTGTAAGTAGTATGGTTTTTAGGTTTATATGCTAATAAAGGATTCTTTGCAATGGAATTTTTTTTTTTGAGTGATTAATATGTTTTGAGAACGATGGAATAAGTATGTCAGCAAAGAATACAAATAGTTCTGATACTCATTAATTCCTGCTTTAGCTTGGTTGTTAATCCCCTCTGCAGAGTCATCTGTGGCCTGTCTAAAGTTTTGTGTGTGTTGTCTCAGACTGATTGAAACACAGTGATACCAATTGGGTCCTGTTCTGGGAATTATTTCTTAGCTTCTTTGTAAATTACTCTGTTTCACGGTTAATAGTTATATAACTATATAGAAAAAAGCCTCAAAACCAAGATGAGAAATTTAAGTGAGCCTGTGTGCAATACTTTGTTGTGGAGTCTTGTTTTTCAAGGGTCTCCTCAGCAGGAACAAGAAGTTTGCTTACAGTGAAATGTGCAGTACACTGAATTTGACTGCTGCTGGTCTGGCACAGCACACAGTGACTTAGTTCCTGTAATATATTTAGGAATGGATCCTTATTCCAACCAGCATCCGCCGTGCCGTGGTAATGCTGCAGAGATCATCCCTAAGTAGGGTGGGGTTTGTAAGGAGAGGAAATACCTTCAGTTAAACCAACTGATACAGCTGGAAAGAAATTGTGACTTGCTGGTACAAAACATTCCACATCAAGCCTGAAGTGGGGCTCGTGATCACAAGCCTTTTGTGTTTATTTTCCATCTGTATCAGTTGCTGTATGATTATGTCTTAACACATCCTGTGTCTCCTCTTTTCACTTTTCTTGCCCCATCCTTATTTAAACCTTGGATTTAGAAATCTTAAAATAGGACTAATGATGGTTGTCGGCTCAAATCTTTCTTGCCATTTCAAACACATGCATTTAAATAAACAGATCCATAAGAAGTTTTTCTGTTTGCATTTTAAATGGAGTAATCAGTGCATGCAGTGCTTTGAACTAAAGTTGGATACTCTCAGAAAGGAAAAGCTTCTGGGTTTGAGACTTTAAAAATAGCCAGGGCAAGACACTAATAAAACATACTGGAGAGAGCAATCTCAGAATGGCATGGAAATAATTCAGATGATCTAATAGGTCTCACTGCTATCTTGTGAGTCTGTGAGAGGCTTTAATACTGAGTCGACATGAGTTTAGTGTGTAACACTAACAGCACCCCCTTGATATTGTAATGGACTTCAAGAGAAAGAGGTACTATTTTAAAATGTAGCTTCCAAACCTTCTAAAACAGGTTAGAGTATGGCTGTGATAACAGACATCAGTCGCAGTTTGGAACCCACTGTCTCTTGGAAATGATTCCTATCTTTAAATTATATGTTCAGAGCAGCAGGCTGTGGATTCTGTAATAAAATCATAAATAGGAATTCTTCAAAGTGAATTCTTGAAGAATTCAAAGGAATTCTTCAAAATCATTTCATGGTGTGTTATTCATGACTGAGGTGATTAAGCTGTGCTAGCCTTGGATTTGTTTAGGACAGTAATAATTATGGTCTTAGTTTGTCTTGTTTTATGCAATAAATAGTATTTCCTGTGTAAGGTTAAAAGGTGAATCTTAAGTATCAATGATTCAGTACATTCAATATTACCTTGTAATGCTTTGGATAGGCATTTTACCATTTTTTCCCCTCTTTTAAGGTGTATTTTTATCCCTGCTCAAATCCTCTTCCTTTGCTGAGCAGCTGCCATTTCAATATGTTATTTTTATCCACCCGAGTGAGTGTGCTGAGTGCTGCACAGCCAATGTCAGCCTGCAGAAGCCTTTCCCTGGAGACTAATTGCATCTTCTTTACAATATATTCGGCCTTCGTGAGCTGAGCCTGGGATCCAGAGACTGATTTTTGAATCTGGGTCTTCCAGATGCCAATTTGAGCATTACTGTAATAGTAGTAGATTGACTAAATATTTCCTTGTTAAGTGACACTGAAATGTCTTTAAATACTTTATGACCGCAGGCTGGTTTATGACTGAAATATCCTATATTTCAGTTCAGAATATAAGGTTATTGCCTGGAAATGATGCAAGGTGGAATGGATTAAAGCAGCAGGCCAGTCCATCTGCTTCTAGCACTGCAAAGCACTCCTGTAAAAATGTGGGTGTGAACAGCTCAGTGTCTTCATGAGTGCTGTGAGTGTGACCTAGTCTTAAAAACTAAACATGCACAAAAAGGAATGTTTTACAAGTAGAGCAAGGTCAGAGTTATATACCAAGGCACTGAGAGGGAGAGGTTCTGAGAGGAAAAACAGCTTTTTTTTGGAGTTTTTGGGGTTGTTTTTTAGCATTTTTTCCAGCTCTGAATTTTAGAGCTGGAAAGCCAGAATGGTGAGATGCGTTCAGGATTTCTCCAAGCAAGTATATAGACTGAGCTGTATTTTTACAGCATTCATCAGCCCCTTAATATTGATCTGAAAAACTGCCTCAAAATTGAAGAAAGTATGTAAACCTTCTAAAGTGTTCTGGATGGAAGGGATCCAAATAGTTTTGAGAGCATTTTCTGAATCTTGGATAAGGATCTGAACTAGTTGTTTCTTTTCCAGCCCTGTGGATTATGCAGCATGTTCATATTATTTAAGTAGAACGGTGTTTTGGCTTTCTGTATGATCCAGAAAATTAATGAGAGTCTGATGAGAATAAGTCCCAATTTTTGTCAAGGGCCAAATAACATTCTCTTTAGGGAAGTGGTCCTTTATATGTGCACAGGACAAAATCTGACCTACTTTAAAATGTAATACAATAGATTTTGAGGTTTTTCCCAGGCCACTGTGGTGGTCATACTTCAGAGTTCTGGGAGCAGCATCAGTGGTTGATCTCCTTGGTTAGAACAATCTTACCCAAGGGTTATTCACTTGCAACTTTTTAACATACCCAGCCATAAATAAAATGCACAGAAACTTTCCCTTCTGCTACACCAGACTGCACACAGTTCATGTTTGCCTTGTCTTTGGAAACTGCCATGAATTACTGTGTGAATGTTTCCTGCTCAGGATCTTCCTGAATTTTACCTCCTATGCCAAGAAAGACTAATGGGATTTGCAGACTTGAGTGCATATTAATTAAGAGGAAAACCAATTGTTTTGCTACCTCAAAATATTGCTGAACTGGGTCTAATAGCACTAAACTGCAACCCATGCTGAGGGATGGGGGAAACACAGTCTGTGAGTTTTGCTTGAAACCAGCAGCTCCCATTCCTGTTACCATCCACTGTTTCCAGGTGGGTTAGAGTAGAAGTATCATAACTTTTACTGTTCTATATTCTAGAATTTTAACAAGCAAGGGCACACTTTCTTTCCAAATGTAGCTAATATTGAAGATTGTGGGGCAATACTCAGTATTTTAATTTTTTTAATATTTTTTATGGGTTTTTCCCCCCCAGTTCCTCTCATGGCAGATGAAGTGTTTGTTGAGTTATCCCTACCTTTCCAATATTTGGGGTTTACAGATAAATTACAAATATTTGGGGTAAACAGAGCTTCTGTTTAAAAACAGCCAACAGTCTTGTAAGAAAATGAAATCACCTGAGCAACAGGAAGGAACTATAATCTTCTATTAATAAACACTGAGATCAGATTCCTAGATTGGATTCTACCCTGACATAGAAGTAATGGACACAAACCATACATAATGTATGGTTTTACACTCATTAGCTATTACCTCATAAACTCCCAGCTTTCTTAAATGGACATGTGGGTTTGTGGCTTGAAGTAAATTCTTTGGGAGAGATGTTGAATTTGGAAAATTCACACACACAGAGACCAGCTCTTCCTGCCATGACATGTTTTCAGTCCGGTCCCTCCACAATTCCCAGCTCGCCTGTGGTGCTGGGGGACCTTGGCTGGTTTTGGAGCCAGTGGAGCTGACAGAACTCACGTTGTAGGTGGGAGTGGGGAGAGGGAAGTGCCACCAGGTACAGTGAGTTTGTTTGGAGTGTTTGGAGTCTTCCCTGAACTGGGATGGAAAGCTCACCAGGAGTGTTGTGCTTCCTGGAGCCAGTGTGCTCCTCTTGGTTTGGGTAATATCTGTGTTAAACAACAATGGACAGACCTTTCCATTACTGGAAAGGGTCCGGGGGAGGCCACAGAGCATGAGGGGTCTGAAGCATCTCTCTGATGAGGAGAGATTGCAGGAGCTGGCTGTGGTTAGTCTGGAGAAGAGGAGACTGAGAGGGAATCTCATAGATCCATACAAATATTTCCAAGGCAGGTGCTGAGGATGGTGCCAAGACTCCTTTCAGTGCTGCCCAACAGCAGGATGAGGAGCAATGGCCGTAAACACAAGATGCTCCACCTCAAATAAGGAAGAACTTCTTCCCATGGAGGGTGGCAGAGCACTGGAACAGCTGTCCAAGAAGGTTGTTCTCCCACTCTGGAGACTTTCCAAGCCCATGTGGACACGCTCCTGTGTTACCTGCTCTGGGTGACCCTGCCTTGGTGGGGGGTTGGACTGGATGATCTCCAGAGGTCCCTCCCAACCCCAACCATTCCATGATTCTGTGATTCATAAGGCTGTGTTAAAGCCCCAGGCAGCCCCCCTTCCATAATTCAGGCTTCTGATTCCTTACCTACAACCCCCCACTGGCAGTGCGAGTTCTGGGTGTGGGTTTTGTGTGTAGCCAGAGAAGGAATGTGGGGCTGCACCAGGTATTTTGGGGGTGCACAGGGTATTTTTGGCAGTGAAAGCCTTGGAACTAGACTGACAGCTGTTACCCAATCATGGGTTGGTTTTGTGGTGCTCTATGCCATAAGAAAATGGGGTCAATTAAAAAGAAGTCTTTAAATTTATGGCAGCCTTGAATTGGCAGCTTTTAAGTGGATGTAAATTAAATGAGCATTTGCTGTTTCTTTGGAAAACATGTGGACTGGGATACAGGTTGCCTTGAGGCAAAGGTAGAGTGTAATTTAGGTTAATACTTTTAAGATTTTTTTCATAAAATAATACAATCGTTTAGGTTGGAAAAGACCTCTAAGGTCATTGAGTCGAATCTTTGATCGCCACCTTGACAGCTACACCAGAGCACTGAGTGCCATGTTTATTCCTTGACTTTTTCACTTTAATTTTCTGTTACAGACAGGAAAAAGCCAAGGCCCATTTACACTATAAAAACATTGTGCATTGCCAATAATTATCAAGGAATAATTTAAATCCTTTGTATCCATGTACACTGATGCATATTTTACTTGAAAAATAAAGCAGTAGTTAAGTTACTGCTGTTAGTTTTACTGTTTTCTGCAAACTCTCTTATTACAATGGAAATTACAAAAATCCCAGGACAGGGAAGTGACATTTAAGGTATATTAAATATTTTTTCAACCATCTGGAATAATTTAGGAAATAGTAGCATAATCCAATTTGTGTACTGAAATGTAGCAGTTTAGTATTTTTTTTCAGTGATGGAAAACACCGGTTTTTGAAAGAGGTGAATTACTGTTGATGTTAATTCCCCAGGATTTACTGATATTCTTAATTGTAAGTGTGTGGCAAGTAGTTTGTAGGTCATAGTGCTGCTCAGAGTTTGGGGAATTTTTCAAAATGCTGACGTGTGTGCCTTTGGAACTGCATTCAGAGCTGGGGTTTGACCTGTGGTAAATATATATAATGCTAAATTAATACTGGAAAAAGTGAGGTAAGGAAACAGATACTGTTGGTTACCTATGCTGAGGCTACTTGAGTAGTTTAAGCTTTCTGATAACACCTGTGAGAAATGCTGGTTATTATAGAAATTCTGGTCTTGGTAATGCAGATATCAAATAACAATCAAACAGCTCAATGTTTTTACTTCACCACTGCAGGATTTTTGAGGTGGGGTCTTAAAGGAAGAGCAACACCTTGATTTTTGCTCTGTCCAAAACTGAGCCACTGAGCAATAAACTAGAGGGTATTAATGCAACCACCCTTGGAGGCCAGGAAATTCCTTCCCCTGCCACCACAGAGCAGTACAAATATCCCAGGTTTTTCTGATCTTGATCCAGTCTGGGAATCATTGTTAGGATTCCTGTGAACTTCATTGGAGTAAACCTGCCTTGCTGTCCAGTCTCCAGAGTCTGTGTGGAAAATTAAATGCCTTTTGTACTCTTAGACAAGATATTTCCCAGGAATGTATGTGTTGTAAATGATGTGGCAGTTAGGGATCTTTAAGACACAGCAAAACATTGAAACACTGCTGAATATTTTCCTGTCTAGCTCAGTGATTTGATCTTCAGAAGTGGTACAGCCAACAAAATTGTTCTGAATGCCATGACAGCAGCCTTGCTAATCTGATTAAAACCTTTCTAAGGTTTTCTTGCTTTCTTTTTTTTACATTTATGCCTTAGTGAAATTAATTCCACCCTTTTTTTTTAAAGTGTGTTTAATCTTCTGCATTGGTTAATATCACTGTCCACTGAGTGGGTTTTGGGTTTTTTTTGTCTTTTCTGAATTCTTGCTTTGATAATCTCTGACCATTCTGGATCATCATCAAAGCAACCTTTAATTTGGAGCTGTATTTCATGAGTAGTGTCTGTTCCTTGTTTTAGAAGACACAAACCTTGTCTGCTTCCCTTCCCAAACTGCTCAGCCTACCTCACTTTTTTCTTTTTGCTCACTTTGTTCACTTTTTGCCTTGATGTTGAATTGTTTGAGTCTTTTGTTAGCCCCATTTTGTATGCTCTCTACTCTCATGTTTATGAGGCTGGAAATGGCATGAAAGAAGCAGGAAGAAAATACTGAAGTGCTTTCCTTAAAACTGGAGATAAAGAAGAAATGAGTATAATGAGAATGGTGATGATTTTTGAGGAAAAACAGGGAGGTGAGTGCTGAGGTGTGAATGTAAAGGGGAAAAAATTGCTTCTAAGAAAGTCATAACAGAAACATTTTTTAGTACTGGGCAGTTCATTGCATATACCCAGGAATGACTGTGCACACCCTGAAATCTGATTTTTGCATCAATTTAAAATATTTTGAGAAAGAATTGTGATGCATATAGAATTTGTGTATTTAGTATCTATTTATTTGAATTGAGCATTAGGTAGAATGATAAGAACTATTGCTGAGGCAGATTTGAACATACATCTTACAGGGTATTTATCCGTACTTGGTTTAATGCACTGTGTGTTGGAGTGCAGATTGGTCAGCTGGGATGCCAGGTTTTTTCCACTATAATGTTGATAGTTGGACTTTAGGTGAGTGGGGTAGTGACATGCTTTTCTCTAGATATGCACATGTCAAGTGAGGTGCAGGGAGTGCTTTACTTAGAAATCCCATTAGCAAGAATCCCAGCTCAGCAGTTGGATTGGGTGGGTATGAGAAAAGGATAAATTTTGTGTATGGAATGTGGGGATATTTATATAAACACTGTTGGTGCCTGGTCCTTTATGCCATTTTTTTTTTAAATCAAGGCAGAGGAAATGATTCTTAAGTGGTGATTCTTTTAAAATACAGTTTTCTGTTTCTCTTCCCATTTGAATTGGGTGTGGGGATGTGTATAGCACATTTTTTTCCATCTATGTTACAGGAAAAATTTGTGTCTTACCTGTGCTATTTAATGTAAACATGAAAAATGTGTAAATGTTATGCTGCAGAGACTGGAGAGTGCTTGATCATAGAATCCCAGAATGGTTTGGGTTGGAAGAGACCTTAAAACTCATCTAGTTCCAACCCCCTGCCCTGGCAGGGACACCTTCCACTAGCCCAGGTTGCTCCAAGCCCCATCCAGTCTGGCCTTGGACACTTCCAGGGATGGGGCAGCCACAGCTTCTCTGGGCACCCTGTGCCAGGGCCTCACCACCCTCACTTCAGTTTTAAGCCATTCCCCCTTTTCCTGTGACTCCAGGCCCTTAAAAATAGTCTCTCTCCATCTTTCCTGTAGGTTCCTTTCAGGTACTGGGAGGCCACAATTGGGTCACCCCAAAGCCGTCTCTGCTCCAGGCTGAACAATCCCAATTCTCTCTCTTTCCTCATAGCTTGATGTTGACTTGCTTGTGTTACTGTTCCCTTATTTTTTGGGGAGTGAAGTAAGAGGATGGATAAAAAAGGAACAAAGCCCTCATGTTGCGTTCCAGGCTGTCTTGTGATCATTCCTTCCACAGACAAAAATAAATTGCTTTGAACCTATTATTGTACTTAAGAAACCCCAGGTTTAAATCTTGTGGTGTAAATCCAGCTCTTGCAAGTCACATGCAGGTGATTCAGTAAGCACGGGCAGAATTCCTGGTGTAGGAATTGGTGGGATGGTGTAGGCAGATACCAGCAGCTTTTGGGATGAAGTGCTATGAAGAGTCCAGGAACACAGTGAGATGAACCATGACTGCGAGTGGGAGATTTGAGAGGTTTTTGCACCTTTTCCAGACATTTCCATAAGTTGTTCTATAAATTCTGTAATAGGTGCGATAAATTGTTCTTGTCACTTACAAAATACATTTTGTCTAGCAATTTTTAGTATATGGCATCCCATTCTTTCTTTCTGTCAGAAAGTCCATCATTAATATGTGTTTTGGAATTTACTGAAGTTACCATGTTTGAAGTAATTTTGTGGCTGAAAAGCTGATTTGTGTTATGCTTTCCCTTTTCTTCTCTCAGTTGCAAATTCTGCCTTTCATTTTTTGTTTTTAAAGTGAGTATAGTAATACTTTTAAGTGTTCAAAGATGCTACCAGTTATTCTATATGATAAACTGGAAGATGTATTGAGGCCAAAGATTGGATGTTTTTATGACTTCTTGTCTATCCTCCAGCAGTCATACATGAATATAAAGTAAAGCTCAGTGTCACCAGGGTGCCTGCTTTCCTGAAGTACAGTAAAATTCCAGCTAACATCCAGTCTCCAGCTGAGGCTTGTGCTCCATGATTTGCTTTTCTGCTTTTGGTTTCTTATCTCAGACCCTGTGGGTGATCCTGGAGAAGAGTTATATCCAAATACATATGATATTTAAGGGTTCCACTTAAACCAATTTGCAGTATCCCACTGTAATGTAATTGGAATTAGGGAAAAAAATACTGATACCTTGTAGATAAAGCTGTAGCTATGTTTAGGAATCGTTCAGGATTTATAGCAGGTTGGTTTAGGAGGGGATTTCTTTGTATTCTACTGTTTGATAGTGAACAAAACTTCAAAGTTGGCTTTGAAGCTTTTGTATTTTTGAGACAAAGGTGGTGGAATTTGGTTTGTCACCTTTCAGGAGCAGTTAAGTGGCTGTTGAAATGTAGGAAAACCATGTCTTGAGGTTCAGCCCACATGGCCCTGCGTTAGTCTGACTGACCTGAGAGCATCAACAGCAAAGCAATAATAGTGGTGGTGGGTTTTAAAGCCCTCACACAAACTGAACTCAGGGTTTTCATAGTTAACCTTTTTTTTTTTCCCATCTCCTCTTCAGACTTAGGCTTGAATTGTGGAGTCCCAATCGCTGGAGGTGTTCAAGGAATGACTGGTTGTCAGCCAGCTCTGGGCTGGTTGACAAGGTGGTGACTGGTCACAGGTTGGACTTGATGATCTTGGAGGTCTTTTCCAACCTCAGTGATCCTGTGATTCTGTAGCTGTGTGCTGGCATAATGTCTAGGACTTTTTGTCTCAGTTGCTCAATCTGGGAGTTCCCTTGAGCTCCTGACAAAGCTGGATTTGCAGCTATGCTGGGATGGAGTGGCAGGTTGTGCCTTCCTGTCACTGCCTGCCACTGCAGATGGGATGGGCAGTGCATGGGAATCAGGGAATCCCAGAATTGTTAGGTTTAGAAGGGACCTCTGGAGATCATCCAGTCCCAACAGCCTGCCAAGGCAGGGTCACCAGGTGACACAGGAATGAGTCCGGGTGGGCTTGGAATCAGTCAGAGTGGGAGACTCTACACCCTCCCTGGGCAGCCTGTAAAGCGTGAGATCCTTTAGTGTGTTGTGTTTTTTTCCCCAAAGATGATTCTTTTCTGCCTATATCTGTGCCACCTCTTTATTCAGTGAGGCAGTTTTGCTTTAGGCACATTAAAGCCCCAGAGACTCAAAGCTCATTGCACAAGCCTTGGGAACTGTAGTTTTCACTTCGAGTGGTTCTCAGCTTCTCTCCTCCTCCATCCCCCAGTTATTTGATGTATGAAGTTCTCAACACTCACTGTTAGCAGTTATTATGCTGGGAGTCTGCTTTGTGCCATTCACTCAGGTTCTACCTTTTTACCGTGTGAACCCAATTAATTCAACATAATCACAGGCAGAACAGTGTTACTTACCAAAGGATTGTGTAGGTAGATTCTCTTCAGGATTTTTGAAGAAAAGAAACCTGTTTGCTTTTTGCCTGTCGGTTGCTTTGTGACAGTGACCTGGAATTTAAAATTAAAGATTCTAGTCAGACCTGTACTTGAATGCTACGGAATAACACAAACTTCATTTTGTTACTGTTCTCAACAGAAGGAATGGAAAATACTTGTCTTCAGGCACCTGGCTTTTCTTGAAATAAAGCATAATATTTGCATCTACAATAGTACTCTTGTTTTTCAGCATTTGTTTGGACGTTTTGGACATAAACTAGAGCTGTATTTCTTATAAAGGCTTTAAAAAAAATCTTTTTACATTGTATTTCTTTAAAAATATGTTAGGAGGAAAAATACAGTTTTTGGCGTCTCTGCTGCTTAAGTTTGCAAAATCAGTACTTCCAAAGGTGCTAATCCTTGATTTTACTACGCAGCCAAATTTAGGCTACTTTGCTGGTTTAATGCTGGCTTTGACATTGCTAGAAGTGTGACAAATAAACATTCTTCAGATGTATATATAGAGGTGCTTAATTTTTTTAAGATTGTTTTAAGATTAAGAAAGTACTGTTGGAATGTTTTTCATTCTTTGAAGTTTGATAGTGTTTGAAATCTACAAAAAATGGGAATCTCATATTCCATTTTAGTGCCTTACTCTGGAAAATGTTTTTTAGGCCAGGAATCTCATTTGACAGTGTCAGAGATGGTTGTGACTGTAAGGTCTGACAGGGAATAAGTTCGCTGTCAGTGTAGATTTGTTAACATTTTGTTCAATTTACTCTATATTGACAATTTATGCTGGAGCAGGTATCCTGGGCTGGTGCCACTCTCTACCAGGCATTGGCTGTTGTTCCACAGTCACGATATCATGTGCTTGGGAGAATTTCACTGGAATGAGATTAAGGGCTTGAACTGGGCAACATTTTTGCACACAGGCACATGTCTCATGTTAACAATCATGGAACTGGAGCCTAATCCTTTTGTCTGTACTGTTTTAGAAATAAAGTCAAAGGGTGCATAAAAGAGAGTACCTTTTTTTGCCTGCCTTAGAAACATGGAATGCTTTGGGTTGGAAGGGACCTTAAAGATCATCTTGTTCCACCCCCCTGCCCTGGGCAGGGACACCTCCCACTAGACCAGGTTGCTCGAAGCCCCGTCCAACCTGGCCTGGAACATTTCCAGGGATGGGGCAGCCACAGCTTCTCTGGGAAACCTGTGCCAGGGCCTCACCACCCTCACAGGGAGGAATTTCTTCCTAGTACCTGATCCAAACCTACTCTCCATCCATCTGAGGCCATTCCCCCTTGTCATGTCACTACAGTAATGACATTATCTGCATTCAGGTTGAAAATGCCATCTAGGACTTAAGTTGTAAGGATCTATGAAATAGAAGGAAATACTTTTGTGTATAGTATGTAGATGCATAACATTTTTAGGTTCTAATTTAAGCAAGTATATATACCTCTCTGTGAAATACCTGCTTGGATCTCTAAATTGCACCCTCATATAGAGATAATTTAACTAAAGGAATGCTAAAAATAGATGTTCTTGAGAATTTTTCTGCTCTTGGTTAAGGTGGTGTTTGAATTCTTCCTTGGCGAAATAGGGCTTGAGGTGACCTTACAGAACCTCTTGTGAAATGTGCTCTTACCTGTGGTAGAAACATGTGATCCGCGCATGACATCTGAAAGGCATTGTGAAACATGAAATGATGATAAAATCTAACTCGAGTTACAATCAACCCTACCTGCCCTCAGGGAGTAGAGGGGCAAAAGGGAGTAAAATATTACAGCTCATATTGTAATGGCCTTGTGCACAGCATTGTCAACGTTGCTATAATTGCAAAATATTAAAAAAAAATTATACAGTGTAAAAAAATGTACAAATAAGGCTTTGCTGTTGTAATGGCCAAACCAGATAATACTTCAGTTATTTTTCTATAACTTAAAAGTAAAACTCAGGAAAGTGTAAATGTTTTCTCTAATAGATTCAAGGATATCCAGCTCACTTTTAGAAATAATCCTGTGGAACTTTGGTGCTTCTCTTTCTCTAAAAGTTAAGTCCTACGTGATACAGAAAACAGCGCAGCAACAAATTACCTTCCCTGCCTCTGCTTAGGGGCAAAAAATGTCTCTCAGAGTATGTACAGTTTGAGTGAAAGCTTGAAACTGTTTGGTGTTGGTCATATTTACTTTTCAACATAAGCAACTGGACACACCAGCTACAGTTAGGTAGGCCAGAAAGTTTTTGAGACAGAGAAAACCTTGTTATACACCTTTTTTTAACTTGGATTCCTATACTTTTCTCTAATTATATAATATTTAACCATCAGCTGATGGTGGTATAGATATAAAATACACCTGAAATCATTCCAACCCTGCAGGTGGGAAGGCAGCAAGAACCAGGTGCTCAACTTAGTGCAGGACAAGCTCATAGGAATTTTGGGATTTAGGATGTGATTTAGGACATTTTTCATGCTTTTTCAGCAGAATGTGTTTGTCATTGGGATGTGGGATTATGCACAACATCTTCTTCATGATGTTCCTTAAAATGAAAGGCAGTAAAAGCAGCAGATTTTTTGCAAAAAATCATTGACTTTCTGCATGGCTTTATTTCTGACAGGAGTGTTGCAGGGAGGGCTGGGGGGACAAAGGATTTGAGGCAGCTGCTAATAGCATTTTAGATTTCAGACTGATTTTATTGGGAAAACATCTCTGCATTAGTTATTAATGAGCAGATGAACCGGTTGCACTAATACTTTGTGTTTTTTGAGTTTTGTAACATAATTCTTTCTGAAACATCTTGTGAGATAAGTAGATCTATCCTAGGCCCTTTATGCAATTTTTTGAAATACTGAAGAAATAGGAAAGGGAAAAACATGTCTGAGGAATCCAAAGCAATGTTGTAGTTGTCTAATTTAGGGGATGGGCAAGTGTTGTGATCTCTGGAATTAAGTCTTTTTTCTCTGTTTGGTAGCACTTCAAGGCTTTATTTGTGTAGCAGCTTAGCTGGGTACTCCTGTAGCAAAGATTTCTCTTAATATGAAATTATGAAAGCCAGAGACAGAGAGGGTAACTCAGCTGCCTTCCTGCCTTGCCAAAAGAACATTCCTTCACTTCAATGCTGTTTGTATTTCACGAAGTTTCACATTGTGTGAAATTAATGGTGTGTGATGAACTCTGCATTCAGTGAGCAGAGAAAGTTTGTATCTGTGCTGTGCTGGGGTAGTTTATAAACTGTGGCTCCTGAGAAATGTCAGATGTCGGTATTTTGCGGGTTAGATGAAGCAAATGCAGAAAATAAGAAGCAAATTAGGAAGAAGAAAAAAAAATCTTAGTATTCGGTTCTCTAAACCTTTTCAATAATATCTGGCACTGGAAATGTGTCCTAGTTGGTGGCTGAGCCTTTTTTTGTTGTTTTTGGTTCTAGTAAAGGAGAAAAACCCTCTTGCCTTGAGTGCCACAGGTGGCGAAGCCGTGAGGAGTCCTCTGACCTGAATTGTGGTTGCAGTTCCGCAGTGGGAATGTTGTCTGTGCTCCGTGTTTTGCTGCCAGGAGTGGGTGTACTGAGTGAAGGAGGCGGTGTGGTTTTGTTCGTAATTTAGAAACCACAGGCAGGATTTGTATGGCTTTATAGGCAGAGCTGGTTTTAAAAGTGCTTGATGTTCTCTAAAATGTGCAAAGGCTGCTGAGTTTCATCAGGGATGCAGTAAGATTGTAATTGCTTTCCGAGAAAGTTCCTTAAATTTCTGCTTTGAGGACTGTGCTGGATTTGTATAATTCAGAATTACCACGGAAAAATTATACTTGTAAAGGCCCTCAGCCTTTAAGCTTCTCTCAAAAAACCTGTGCCTCAAGAATATTCTCCAGTCTGAGAACCAGAGCTTTGTTGTTTTGTGTTCTTGGTGTTGTGAGTGTCTCTACCAGCAAGAGAGGAGCAAAATGATCTTACAGATGTTAAATAATCATGATGTAAATTGGAGTTTTTATTTTGAAAGAGGAAACTACTCCTGTATTGTTGTGGTTTACAAATATTGAAATGCTTAAACTAGTTGTCGGCCTCAATTTTGAATGGGGGAGCAAAATAAAACACGTGATGTGCTCAGAGTTTCTCATAGTCCTTGCCAGGAGAATCTTAATTTTCAAAACAGTTGGCTTGCTTTCAGAAACAGATTTTAATGAGATTAAAAGAGAAAGAATGTGCAAGTTTGATTAGAAAGTTTTGTTGTGCTCTGGCAATGGGTCCTGGAAGCCAGCACAGAAAATGTTGTGGGTTTTAGTGGTAGAAGTGGTTTGTTCTGAAACACGAAAAGTAGGAACCAGTGGGTAACCTGAATTACTCCAGCAAAGTGTACTGAGTTAGTATGAGATAATTTATACTGTTTTACACAGACTCCAGGGGGTCTGGTTGGCAATTTTAATGGCCCAGACGTTTTCTCCTTGACTTGTCAGTTTTTCAACTGGTTATTTGCCACTAATAATTTAACCAAGGATTTTGTGAGTTGTGCAAAGCTTTTACAGCACCCTAATTTCAAATGGAAAGTAACACAATAGTATGTCCCTTTTTTTTTGTCAGGGCTTTTCCTCCAGCTCAGATGAAGATCAGGTTTAGACTATTTTGGAACTTGGCAAGGCAGAGAACTTGGTGCATGAGAAAAGATCCATTTGCTTATAGGCACACACCCAGAAATAGATTAAAATAAAAAAAAAGTAAATGTGCAAATTGAGGACTAAAATTGTTTTTAAAAAGTCTCTTTCATTATCTATATCCACTTTGTCAGTCTCCTGTTGATGTGTTTTATCAGTAAGTAACAGAGATGGTGTGAGGAAGTCATGGGGGTTGGGGGGTCAGCTTGTGAACACCATTTTAAATGACCTGGATATGAAAAGGCTTGAGAATCACTGAGTCAGTATAAAGGCGATAAAACAAGGTCTTTTGGTCCTTATAACAATGATTGAAAGGCTGTTTTCTTTCTCATTTAACATGCAGCAAGGACATATGGGAGAAGGCGAGGTAACAATATTCCTATTTAATTTTCTAATGTTGACAATGTCTCATGGGAGAAATAACATTAAGTTGTTACTAGAGGGCAAAGTCCAAAATTTAAGATGATAAAGGAGCAGCTTCACATAAGTTTACATAGTCTGCATGCCATAAATCAACATTTTAACTGAATTAGGGAGTACTTGAGGCTGAAATGGTCACGGTCCTTACAGTGGACATCACTTGTATGGTTTGTTACCCTGGGGGGCTGTGTTGTTGTGTTTGTGTGTATGTTATGAATGCCAGTGCTGGAGAGGTTTATTTTGGGAATTTTGGGTGCTGATGGAGCATAGACTATGGTGAAGGTACGTCCTGGCCTGCTGAGTTCAATAACCAGATCCTGCAAATGCGTGTGTTGAGTTACCCAACAGCAGGTGATGAACCTGAAAAGGCTGGTTAGTCTGGGGAGCTGCTCCCTCCCAGCAGTGCCTGCAGGACTGGGGTCTTAGGAGATGAAACCAATGACGTGTGCACCAGTTCATTAGGGAAAAGCAATGCTCAAGTCGATATTACAGTATTTTTCTCAGAGTAGAAAGCAGGTTTGCTCAGCTACAGAAATAGGCCTGATTATACTTGACTTTTGTTTTAATTAAAGGTGCGTAAAGGATTCTTGAAATTGCAAATAAAGCAATCTGACTAAGCCTTCCATTTTTTATTCATGTAAATTCTATGGACAGTGGATTTTATTATAATTTTTTTTTCCTTTCACCTCAGTGCCTGTTTGATTTTTGCATGGAAAATGTTCAGATATTAGTCAAATTTTCTGTTTTCAAGCTGTTTTCTTTTATGAAGTCAATTTCTTTCAGAGGAAGGGAGCAAGACCAAGATAAATTAACTTCACCAATATATTTCTGTGGTAGTTTGTGATGAATCCTGAAAAAGCAGACATAGTATATCACATCATAGGCAAAAGAAAATGTGTCCTAAAACTTGTAGCACACCTCATAGCTTACTTTCCCTATATATATTTTTTCCTGAAATGCTCCTTAAATGAGTAGAAGTCTCCTCAGTTTGTTGTGTAGCTGTTGAATACTGTAACTAGAGAGGGAATTCATAGAAGAGAGCAGCTCATGTGCTCTATTTCTGGTATTAGATAGTTGCATTTATAATCAAGTAATATTATTTGAAAGTAAAAAATATTATTAAGGAAATCTGTGGTAAAGGATTATCATAGAAGGATGCTGGACTGTGAGGGGAGCTTACAACATTTGCTCTTAGAATGATTCCATTAATTACTCTGTTGTAACATCAAAGTAAACTTGTAGGGGGGGGACACAGTTTTCAGTCTTTGCAGTAAATGACAGAGGGTCTTCTTGTTTTCATCAGGTTATTTTTGTTATTTACAAGTGGGCGGTTTATGATATGCTTTGATATCAGTTAATTTAAATGTGTGATGTATTTAGCTGGTACAATTCTTGTTTTGCCATCTGCACCATGAAATCGTATCTACACACTGTAAGAAGCTGTCACTGGAAAATGGGATATATGGCTTGATTTGCTTATATTCCCTTCTCTTTTTACACTTGTTAAAAGAAATCTAATTGGAAACATGAAATATTATGGAAATGGTCAACTTGAGCATCCATTAGAAATATTGCTTTGTTTCAAATCTGTATATTGGCTGCAGTGCAGTTATTAAGGAGGTAGGAAATAATGCATTTGAGCTGCTGAATGATATTGAAAACTAAAAGGGTCATATGAAACTGAGAGTGTAACTGCTCATTCAGAGGGCAGATTGCTCACAGTTCTGCTGATGCAGCAACTGGTGCATTTTTTCCAATTATTTGAACAGTGTGTGCTTTGTTCTGTTAGTATGGTTTTTTTTCCTGTTTTTTTTAACCCCCTCTTCAGGTCAGTCTTCACTGTTTCCAATGGAAGACGGCTTCTTGGATGATGGACGTGGGGATCAGACTCTGCACAGTGGTTTAGGATCACCTCACTGCTTCTCCCACCAGAACGGAGAGCGTGTGGAGCGATATTCCCGAAAAGTCTTTGTCGGGGGACTGCCGCCGGATATTGATGAAGGTACACCCAAAAAATCTCACCCAGAAGAGCTACTCATGGCTTAATGACAAAAGCAGGGTGTGAAACTTCTTGTCTGTCAGCTCAAGGAATGATTGGTTTCCACACTCTTTGATACCGAAATGGATCTTTGCATTTACCACCTGCAGTCCCTGTCAAACATGAGATAATTAGGGTTAGTTTAGACTGTAGTGTTTCTGCCATTGAAGAGCAAACGCACACGTTTACCTGAATTCAGCAGTATAAAAAGCATAAAGGTGCAAAAATAAACAAGCAAATATCACCTGTTGAAACCCATAAATCTGTTGCAGTCATTTTACAGACCCCAGAAGTCAGTAGAAGGAAAAGTATTGCTTGGGGGTTTATAAAATTTGTGTGGAGTAGTAAGTTCTAACTCTGTATTGGTTGCTCACGTGTAGCTGTTGAGGTTGTTTCCAGCAGTGATTGTGTCCTGTGGTAGCCTTCCATATGTGCATGGTGAGAACCCAGAAGGAATGAATCTCTGCAGGGGCATCCAGTGAGGCACCAGGAATTTGTGGTGGGTCCATCAGACAGACACAGGTGGCAGAACAATGCAGTTATAAAAAAAAAATAAATCATGCACACATGTTGTAAAGCTTCACCAGAGCTCTGTGTTCTGTATGGATGAATGTGCTGGGATGGTGGTTAAAAGAAATGCAGCAATAAATCTGAAAAGTTGCTTTTTCTTAATCACAGAATTGCTTAATTATGTCAGAGAGACTTCATAATGCACGGCAGTGTGCACTCCTGTGACGTGGCAACCTGAATTTCATGTCAAACATTAAAGCTACTTTATTAAAGGGTCACATATAACATGATGTTTACAAGAGGAAAAATGACCTTGTAGTCTTTGTTGTTGTTTGGGTTTTGTTTGTTTCTTAACTTTGTCACTTTTATGGGTTTAAAAGCAGAGAAGCACGTGAATATTTTGGTTTCTGGACTGCAATTGTTGAAGAACAGGATCTTCCTGTATGGGGAGAGTTGCTTGAATTTCTGAGTTGCTTCTGTCAGGGCTCATCCTGTTAAAAGCACAAGTGTGAGTTAGAATAAGGAGCATCCAATTTAAAATCTATACCACAACAGAATTTTTGAGAATTTTTCTGATCCTGTTTGTAGAAACTATTTCATGTATGTGATTTAACATTATGTTTGGTTTAAGTGCTGTTCTGAACTGAGATTTGTTTTAAAAATAGATATGCAGTGTAAGTATTGTTCTCGGTTTATATCTTGATCTGTGTGTAATCCTGACACACGACTATTGCTGGAGGTGTTCCTGAGGATCTGAAGGGCACAGAGAAGCTTGTCAGTTGCTGTTTCATTAGCAATGTCATCAAATGGTGTAAACAAACTGAAAAAGACATAACTGACAACACCTTTTCAGCTTTCTAACTGAATATGATGGTAAAAATCCCCTAAATTGTGTATTAGGAACCGCCATAGTGCTGTTAGAGAAAGCCCTGGAACACAGAAGCAGAGTAGAGCTGAGCAGTTGCCAGTTTTGGTGATGCTTCAGCAATGTGAAGTTTGTTCTTTTTGTTTTGATTTTTGAATGAAAAATTATTGTCTAAAGAACTTTACTAGTGATGGTTCAGCTATGTTTGTGGAGAAGGGACTAATCACTCAGTTCCAAGAACAAAATCCCAACTAGAAGACTTCTGTGGAACTAGCATATGGAAATTTCTACCAGTAATTTGAGGTCAAGGGCCGAATTGAAAGGGATACAAGAATTACCCCTTGATCTACTAACATGTTCTTGCTATCTCACCTATAACATTCCATAACTGTCCTCCAGGTTTGCTATAGTTTGAGGCCAGGCACAGATGGTGTGTGCATGTGTGGCGCGGGCATGTGATGGGAACAGGCATGGCTGGGGCTTGGGACAGTCCCTTCATTTGTTTCCAGCCTTCCTGCAATCATACTGACAGAGCTGATTGCTTATTAGCAAGTCAGCAAATTGTCTCTAAACTCTGTGGGAGAATAGTTGAAGCCGAGTTGTTATAACTATATAGATACAGTGACTCCATTCCTGTGAATTAGTGGGTTATGAACTTTTATTTATAATTAAAAGTAGAACGAAAAGCTTGGTCTTTGGTCTGTTCGTTTTATAATGAGTATGCTGCCTTGTCATAAAGATTCCTCATCAACTACTGATCATTTCTCTGAGCTGCTGAACCTTGAGGGTCATAGAATGTTTGTTTATAACATGAAGCTACCTGAAATCAGTGTTCTTCAAATGTCTTCCCTTCAATTTATTTTAAATTTATGCCTTTTCCTCTCTCCTAATACAGATGAGATCACTGCTAGTTTTCGTCGCTTTGGACCTTTGATTGTAGACTGGCCACACAAGGCAGAGAGCAAATCTTATTTTCCTCCTAAAGGTAAGTGAAAACCAATAACATATGAGCATTTTAGAATAATTTGTCTTTGTAAGATTCCATTTTAGACAAGATTGTTTTTACAATGACACAATGTTTAGGGGGAAAAAAATCTCAGTCCTTGAGATTGTTATAAACTGGTGAAGTTTAGAACGCAGCTTTGCAATTATTATTCACTGAAAGAATTCTTCCTTAACTTCCTGTTCTTAGTTTATTCCATTTTCTTTTCTTCCCCTGTTCTTAATTTTGATAATAATAGCTCTTTAAAGGGACTAACTGGCTTCCACAGAAGCTGGGAAGGATTTGTGCCTTATATTATGAACCAGAGGGTTGAAAATGTGCGAGAGCACCTTAAAGCTTGTTCCTTACTGTGTGGCAGTGTGATGATGTGGTGTTCAGCATCATTCTGCGTTAAGTTATTGTCCTATAGGCAAATAGGCAAAAGCAGTCATGTGCCTGTTTTCCCTTTGGTAGGATATGCATTTTTGCTGTTTCAAGATGAAAGCTCTGTGCAGGCACTGATTGATGCATGCATTGAAGAAGATGGGAAGCTCTATCTCTGTGTTTCCAGCCCCACTATCAAAGACAAACCGGTAGGTGGAATTGTCAGGGCCTGCACAATTCTTGTGTGATAGCCAAAAATTGGTCTCTTCAGATACATTTTTTCTGTCTTCAGAATGTTAGTGTTTAAATTTTTTAAGGTGTCAAATTAAGTTTTCAAAGAGAAGAGCGCAACTTACTTATTTTTGAACTAGACGTTTTTAGTCTACTTACAACGCATGATTTTGTTAGAAAAAGATATATTTCCAGATAAATATTTTATGCTTGATGAAAATGTAGAATTCATAATGTCTGAGTGTTGCAGGTAACATGCTTCGACAGAGACAAATCCTAAAAAACACAACGTGGCATTGGAGTATAAATTATTAGTACAAATTGTTTGGGGGCTGATGCACGTCTGTTCGTGGTTGGAGAGAATTCTGCTCTATTCCTGTGCTGCAAATTTGGCCAGCTGCAGGCAAATATAAAGCAGCACAGTAAATAAACAGGCAGCTCTGGAGCCTGTTGCATTGAGATAAGGCTGGTCTGGTACTCACATTTGTCTGGGACAGCATGAGCAGGGTAGATCTGTGAGCACCAGGGAGGGGTTGTACAGAGCAGTTCAGTCATGATTAAGTAAATGTGTAAGTAGAGGGTGAGTTTTTTTCCCAGAAATTTGGGTACGGAGGAAGTGATGAAATTTAGTACGGTCAAATGGTCTGTCTTAAGAGAGCTTATTACCATTTCATTTTGAGAAATGATTGCTGAACAAGTAGAAACTGAGCTTACAAAGTACAGCTGTTTAAGAAATTTTCATCTTTGTAGGACACTGTTTTAATTTACATTACTGAGATATTTTGAATTGTGAATGGTTAAAAAAAAGGCTTTTTGTCCATAGGTTCAGATCCGGCCTTGGAACCTTAGTGATAGTGATTTTGTTATGGATGGTTCACAGCCTCTTGACCCAAGAAAAACCATTTTTGTTGGTGGTGTTCCTCGGCCTTTACGAGCAGGTACACTGCGTGTTCCACTGGGCATGTTGGATGTGCAGCCTCATTTGGGGAGCAGTGGGGGAAACGGAGTATTTCAGCAAGGGAAACTTAAGTGGGGGACATGAACACAACTGGACTGATTGGTTTGATGCTTTTAGAAAAAAACCTGCCATTTCTACAGCACTGTTTGGTTTTCCTTTGTGGTTTAGTGGAGCTGGCAATGATCATGGACCGGCTGTACGGAGGGGTGTGCTATGCTGGAATCGACACAGACCCCGAGCTGAAGTACCCCAAAGGAGCTGGGCGGGTTGCGTTTTCTAATCAACAGAGTTACATTGCTGCTATCAGCGCTCGCTTTGTTCAGCTGCAGCACGGAGAGATTGATAAACGGGTAAGGGCTGCACTTCTCGCTCACTGCTTCCTCTAGAAATGCTCTTCCTTGTAAATGTGTGTCATTGTGAAGGCTGTAAATGCTATTTCAGATTAATTGCATATTTAAGGCTGGATTGTGCCACTTACATACAACACGGATGGAGTGGTACAGAGCTGGTGGTTCTGGAACGTGGGAGGCAACTGTGAAACAGACTTTCTCGAATTGCTGAGCACAGTGGGAAGCAAGTCAGCTGCCTTGCCCTTTTATAAGAATATTGCACTCGTCATATGCTCCCACTGCAAGTATCTGTAGTGTTTGTGTAATGCAGGGAGTGAGGTATCTGCCAAGGATGGAGCAGTTCTTACTCCTGCTCTGCATCTTTCGGGAGAAGGGAAGGACCACCCCAGTGTTAACAAAGTGTGTGCTGGGTGTCCAAGACCATCATGGTAATGCCTTTTAAACTTGTTAGTATGCATTGCAGCCTCATGGTCATCCCCCACAGCTTGTGTAAAGGCTGTGTTTAGTTATTTTATTCCTCTATTATTTTATTCCTTATTATTTTAAATTAGAAGAATATCCCAAATGGATCTGCAGTTTGCTTCTGCCCTTTTCATCCCTTTAAAACGTATCTGCCAGTTACAGTGATCTTCAGGCCACAATTTTGAGAAGCTCAGATGCTCACGTGCTCCTATTCTGTCTTAATTTGTCCTTTGTGTCTGAATTTTTCCTACATGACTGTCATTACTGATCTTAATTTTATAGTTAATACAGCGGAAACCCTCTAAACTTGGCTGATTAGCTCATTATCATTTCACTCCTGCTTTGGCTAGAAAGCTTGGGTAGAAGAATTGTAACAACAATTTGACTGTGGGCCTGTGAATTGGAATGTCTTTGTTCTAATCTTGGCTCTGAAATAAGTTCTGTACAGCTCTGAACAAATAATTTGGGCCGCCCTTGTGCAACTTGTGCTTGCATAAGCAGACACTTGGGTGAATAGGTCCATTGAAGCTGGTGGGACTACAAATGTAAGTAAGTACTTGTGAACCCTAGCAAAGATTTTGCAATCTATTTCCCCTTCCTTCTCTCTTCCCACTAGCCTTATTTCCTCATTTTTTGTGTAGTGCAGAATAAATGTGCTGAGATAGGTGCCCAGAGGATTCATTATAGGAGGGACTGGGTGCATGAGAGAGGTAAAAGTACAAGAGTGGCAATGTTACTTTTTATTAATAAGGTACTATTTATTAATAATTTTCTAAGAATGTTTTTCTGTAAACATAAAAACAAAATTAGAAACAAGAAGGGATTTCCTGTAAAATTAGGCAAGGAGGTGCTGCTAAAGGGTGTGCCCTCAAAGAGATAATGCAAATGAAGTGTTCAGTGGCCTGCACTGCTGCCAGTGCTGCCACCCTAAATGGGCCTGATGGAGCTGCTGGAATTGAAGCATTTTCTCTCGAGCTGGGAAATCTCACTGCACCCAGCTCAGGGAGCAGTTGCAGCTCTGAATAGACGTCACACTCTGAATGTGCTGAGGACACCTGTGCTGTAGTTTGGCCTCTGAACGTGGCTGAATAGAGAAAACAGAGCAGAATCATCACATGAAGGAGGCCTGTGTAGCAACGTTGTCCTTTTGGCACTTGGAGAAGCCTACACTCCTTGATAAATCCCCAGCCTCACACTACACAGCAGATTAGGGCATGGAGAATGTGGTGTAAGAAATATTTGTCTGCTCTTGCTCTTCTACACATTCCCTCTCCTGAGCTGGCATGGAGGGGTTTTGGGAAATGCAACTTAAGCACTGGAAGAGGAGAAAAACTGAGGTCATTAAAACAGCTGCTGTGCTGTCTCTGAGTACCTTATATGTCCTGTGAGCACAAATGACATCAAACTACTGCAGTGCTCTGTCTGGACTGTGATAAAATTGGGTAAGTTTAAAAACACAGGAACTTGTGAATGTCCTTGTTTGACTGAGGTATGTCGGAGGCTCCTGAGGTGCAGAGAGGAGCAGCCCTAGGGCAGATGCAGAGGTAGCAGTAGAGATACCAGTCCCAGTGTGGATGTTTGAAAATGTTTGTGAATACACCTAATCAAACGGGCTTCAGAGAAGGGTCGCAAACACTTGTAGAGCAGAAAGTTGTACCTCTATTTATTTCTGCTGCACTGAATTACTGCCCATCACCTGGCCCTTAATGCCAGCAGCGTAGGCAGGCATCAGTGCCCTCTTAAGCTTCTCATTTGATCCCAACAAGATCAGGTGGATTTCCTTTTGCTGAGAGAACTAAGTCATGGAAAAAGATTTTGGAAATGGACTGTTTATTTAGATAATAAATGATTTACTTTTTTTTAAATGTTGGAAATTCAGACATTGAAATTTGCAGACCACATGCCTATTTAATCTGCAGTTACAGTGTGGTATAAAGAGTTTTCATTCCTGCCTGAATGGGAAGGAGTTTAATTGGGCATCATCATGCTTAAAAATAACCCCCCCGGATTCTCCAGGGTTTTGATGGCAGTCTGTGTATCAGCAATAGGTTGATTGGGCCTTTCTGTAAATCAGTGACCATGTGTGATACTGATGGTCAGCATTGGTTTCTGGGTACTTTTTAAGGATCAAGGAGTGGAAGCAGAACTGTTCTCATGTGAAGTGCCTGGAGTTTTGAGTGTTCAACAGCCATGAGCATGTGTAATGAGGAGGAAAATTCTTGAGTGTAATACTCCCTATGGCAGAACTGTGATGGCCGTCCTGCTACAACACAGAGAGTAGGTGGTGTGGAATTGTCATTATCTGCGTTGTAATTAAGAACTGTAAACTTTCTTCTCGTTTTCTGAACGCAGGTGGAAGTTAAGCCATATGTCTTGGATGATCAGCTTTGTGATGAATGTCAGGGGGCCCGTTGCGGTGGGAAATTCGCTCCATTTTTCTGTGCTAACGTTACCTGTCTGCAGTATTACTGTGAATATTGCTGGGCTGCTATCCATTCACGCGCTGGCAGGGAATTCCACAAGCCCCTGGTGAAGGAGGGAGGAGATCGCCCAAGACATATTTCATTCCGCTGGAACTAAAGGATCACTGCAGTGCTCATTTGCAGGCCTCCAATTAAGTGCACTCTTCTGTTCTCCCGATTGCCCCCAGCCCTCCCCGCCCCGTCTCTTACTCACACAGCATGTCCTTTTGTAGTAGTCTGTAATTTAACAATAGTATAATGAAAGAATGACCTATAATATGGGTATTTTATAGAACCTTGTCATTGAAAACTGTATTGGGAACTCCTTTTCGTATCAATAACGTGTTGCAAGTGAGTTGCATTCTCTTGTCTTTACTACCAAGAGAAGACTTAATTTCCTGCAACGTTTTCTTAGAGGAGAGAAAAATATTAAGAAAAGAGAATTGAAACAATAGAGTATTTTGGTTTTTTAATTAAATTATTGTTAATAAAGAACATAATAATGCTTTTATTAAATAACCATGTAACAATAACACTATCAGTCTGTTCTGACACTTTTCCCCCAGGGAAGCCTGTTTTTGCCTCTTTTTTGTTTGGACTTTGGATTTCTCCAGCAACAGATGAAGTTAGAAATTACCTACCAACAGGAAAGAGCATGTTTAAAGCAACAAAAATGCATGAGCAAAGTTGAAGCAGCACTATAATAATGATTTTTTTTTTTTTAATCTCTTAGGGGTTTTGAGGCTGAAATTTTAGCTCTATGTGTATCTGACCGTGCCTCTGGCTACCACCCACATCCAAATTACTAATGAGATAGGCAGAGCTTACTATATTTTCATCAAAATGATTACATTGTAAGAATTCCTGAATGTAAAAGTTGAGTAAAGTTACTACTGAGGGGGGAGTGCACTTTTTTTTTCATTTAAGAGAACTCAATTGTCTGGTTACAGCCCTAGATATCCTACCAAAGCTAGAGTAATGACAACTAGTGAACTGGCATTTCCTCTCCTGAAGGATAAATATATAGATTTTATTTTTGATGGCTATATATAACTCTATATCCTAATATACTAACATTCATCAGGGGCCAGCTTTTGCTCTCCATTTTGACGTGAAAAAGTAGAAAACCTAAAGATACCTCAAGGATATCACTGATTTTTACTGAAGTTTTGATATTCCATGGTGGCACACAAACTCAAATTGGCTGCTTATTGGTTACCCATGTAAAGTTAGTTTAAAATTCCCTCAAATTTATCTGTGACAGAAAGGCATGAACTGAAGGAGTTTTAAATCTTGTTTTGCACTATTTTCTGAATTTGTGCATGGAATGGTGCACATGCCTTTCCTACTCTTCCTGTAGAACGATCCCAACTAAGATTCCACCTGCTCAGAACTAATTATGGGGAGATAAAGACACGCAGGTGTTTGAAGTGCCAACATCGCGAAGTTAATGCCGGCTTTATTGTAACTGAGTTCTACCTTGAGAAGCATTAACCCAGTCCACGTGAACTGTGCAGGGGGTTAGTTTGAAATAGTCAAATGAAGGAGTAGTTCTGAAAATTATTTTTATTACCTTTGAACTGATGCCCTGGCCAACTTCTCAAGTGATGATGTAGCAGTGTGCAAATAAACTGGTTTATTGGCAATCTTCTGAGTGGCCTGGGACCATCCTGGAGTCTCCCAAACCAAAGACTTGCCGCAGCACTGCTTGGAAAACATCTGCTCCATCAAAAGCCCTCGTTGGCCCCCCTCATCCCATTCCCCCAGCCCCGATTATGAGAAGCAGTTTTTATTTTCAATACAGGCTTTAATGAACTTATACCTTACCAAGTTCCAAAGGTCAAAATGGAGACATTTGCTGTCTACTAGTCAAGTATAGCAAGGGAGCTGCTTTTACTGAAATCCCTGAAAATATTGACAACAGTAATGCAAATGCAGAGTGCTCTTGTGTAGATTGTCAGGGACTTTTTTTTCTCTGAAGTACATAATTATAGTTGGAATGTTCCTTTAATTTTTTTAATGCTTGTAGGTGGCTTGGGGTGTGCTATTGTGCCGATCCTACCCAGCAAACAGGTGAGGTGGGTTTCCATTACAAGAAATAACACTGTTTGAGAACTAGCTTTGAATAATAATTTTTCCCTTTGTACATGACCTGCTGAATTTCGGTACAGTGTTTTTGTAGCTAACTTATTTTGTCATGCACATAATGTATATTTGTTATGCACTACTTTTGTATATCTTGTTTTTCCAACAGTGAGCATTTTTAGGCACACTTTTCACTGACGGGATATCTCTTTATGCAATACCTCAATTTTTCATATTGCAAAGAGTAGCTTTTTGTACTTTTATTACTGAGAGATCTTCATATACTTCATTTTTTAATATAAATAATTTTAATAAATTTTATTTTCTTATATTCTGCTTTTTATACATTTCAGTGCTCTGCATACATTTTGAATTATGGATGTTGTGCACTGGCAATGCTATTTTAGAATCTGCAGAGAAAAGAAAGCATGTTGCTTAAACATCTTAGCCCAGCACCAGGTATTTGGTGTACATATAATTTAAGAAATAGTATATGTAAAGTTGAGAATTAAAGAAGAAAAGCATGAAAGTGACAAATGACACTTGTCTTTAGACCCATGAAATTTAAATGCATAAATATAGTGTAGAAATTTAAAAGTCAAGAACCATCAAAATTGTCTACTGCTTCTTACTGAGTTTTTAAAAATTATACACAAATGCAGACGTTTTTGGTGAATGTTTAGCCATTTTTATTATTAATAAAGAATCGATGTTAGGTGTTTGATGCAGAAATGTGTCTGCTCTTTTAAATTATATTTAAAGAATAAAAGAGAGCCTGCTGGGTGGCAGGCATGTAATGTTAGTATGCATGACTAATGTAAGAAATTGTTATTCTACTAATATTCACTTGTGATTGTGTGACAAGCGTGTTTACAGATCCTTTGGTTACACTTCAATTTACAGGGCATAAACAATTATATACATTACTCTGTGCTTCAATAGTGATGATATGTCCTTCTGATTCCATGGGGTTTGTAGATTTGGGGTTACCGTGTAGCTCCAGACCTGATTAACATGTAATTAGGTACCAGTCGTGGGGTATCCCTTCGCTGAGCAGTGGGGTCGGGGAGTGTGGAGTCAGATCCCCCTGGCCTGGCACCGCCCAGGCATTTCCAGTGTAGTTACAGAGTAATTACATGGTTATTTTTGCAATGTAAAATAAAGTGTTTCTGATTATTTTATATGTAAAGGAACCCCACTGCCCCGTGCTTTTTGGTATAGTCTCTACTTCTCCATACACAGACCTCTGCAGAATGCAAATTTCAACCTTGCAGTGACTGAATTTAGCGTTTTATAAGGATGCTGTTGGAAAGACTTGATAATTCACCCCTTGTGTTTTTGAAGAGTTAAAACCTTCTGTTCAAAGGTGATTTAAAACTTGAATGTGATGAATTGTGGCAAGTTAACTTCAAGTTATGTGCAATACCTATTTCAGACTTCTGGAAGATCTTTGCAGTGTAATTCTTTGTTTTTAATTGCAGACATTTAAAAATGTCATTTTCTACTGTTCTAGTAAATCCTCTTTCTTGCTGGTGTTTCTAAAGAAAAGAATCAGAAATCAATCTTTCTACTAATGTAAATTTGAGATTATTTTTAAAAAAAATGGAATAAAAGGTTTTGGTCATTTGCTTTATTTTATTATCTTATTTTAAAGCTACTGTGATAGCATTGTAAGAATTGGGACAATATTGTATTCAACTGTTTTATTTTTTATATTTTTAAATTTTAAAGTATAATTAGTTTTTATAATTTTCATCAGATTTTTTTGTTATATTTTTTGGAAGTGAAACTTTTAGCAAGTGGGTGTCTAGTTTTTACTAATCCCTAATATGTTTTTCCCCCAATGTATTGCTCATATTATCAGAAGGAAAAGTTATTTAAGTATGTCAGTTAATTGTACTACTTGGCTGAATTTCCATATAGTTTTTACTGTGTATGGGGAGGTTGTAGTATTTATTATAGCATTTTAAATAAGGGTAATTCATTTTTTATTAAAGTCATTTTCACGTTTAAGTTCATATTTTTGTATGTTCTACTCTAAGTTATATAACACAAGTTACTTTTTTTAAAGAGTTCATTTGTTGAAGTGCTAGTGAAAATTAATGTTATTAAATAGTTTGCAAATGACTATTTATACCAGTATGCATATAATTTTTAAATATTTGTAATGTGAGATGTTGAATGAATAAAACTTTTAACTCAATGTTTCTCCTTAACCTTTTTATTTTGAGCTTTCTGTAGAAACGTGTTCCTTTCCGGCAGAAGCTCGTGGGGCTCGGGGAGGTGATTTTGACAGGGGTTATGGTGCATGTCTGGCTGTGTGAGGTGAGAGGGGCTTTAGGGAAAGTTCTGCCGCCCTGTTCTGCTCACGGAGTGCAGTGAGGTGTCCTTGGGGAGAGGAAGGAGGGTCAGAGATCGGGAGAGCCCTGAACGCTGCATCCAGTCGGTGCCAAATCCACGAGCAGGGCTGCACTGTGGGAAGGGAAGGGCCGTGTCTGGAGGGCTGTAGAGCTGCTCCCTGCTGAATCAGGCTGTGAGAACTTCACTGCTTTGGTCCAGGTGTTGAATGCCAAGTATTTAATTTTGTGAATTTGGTGCTTGTTGAGTGTTTGGTAGAAACCTTGTGAAACTTTGGAAAAGCCTTTCAGCAGTTCCAACACTGCCTTTTGTGTTCTTTGCACAGACTTAAGTGTCTCAGCCTGGCCAGGGAACTGTGGTTGGATCACTTGTTTGTGCTCAGTGTTCTCTGCAGCTCCTTCAGAGGGACAGGAAGGAAGCCCCAGAACACAGCCATGAAATCCAGATAACTGGGCAGGGGATGTGAGAACCACTGAGGCACAGGTAATCCCAGAATGGTTTGTGTTACAGGGGACCTTAAAGCTCATCTTGTTCCAACCCCCTGCCATGGGCAGGGACACCTTCCACTAGCCCAGGTTGCTCCAAACCCCATCCAACTTGGCCTTGGACACTTCCAGGGATGGGGCAGCCACAGCTTCTCTGGGCAACCTGTGCCAGGGCCTCACCACTCTCACAGGGAGGAATTTGCTCCCGATATCTAATCTAACCCTACTCTGTCAGTGTGAAGACATTCCCCCTTGTCCTGTTACTCCAGGCCCTTGTAAATAGTCTCAATTTTCCTTGTCGGCTCCCCTCAGGTACTGAAAGGCAACAATTAGGTCACCCTGAACCCTTCTCTTGTCCTGGCTGAACAATCCCAATTCTGTTTAGCGTGCCAGTCAGAAACCACGGTGCAGCTGGGACAAGCAGATAACCAGACTGGGGCCAGGGCAGAGCCCAGGAAGGCATGGACAGACAAGGATTCTTTTTAAATTGTCTCATGGTTGTGATCTGATAGTAACAGAAGGAAGACATCTGGCGTTTTAAAGAGCTTGCTAGTTTCAGCCTTTAAAATATCTAAACTTCAAATATCTAAAAAGTCCTGTGAAGTGTTACAACCTTATGTGTCTGCTCTTCAAGGACTATTCAGCAGGAGCCCTGCTTAAAGAATTCAAGAGTTTTGCCGCTAATCTCGTGCCATCACCGAAGGAATGGTGGTGTAAATGTTAAGTAGATGGTGAGTATCATTCTTTTGTGTGGGTGCTCCAGGAAATGCAGATCTTGGAGCTCTGATGGGATTAGTTCTGCCAGATGCTGATTGCTTCACTTGGCATTGGCTTCAGAGGATTCCCACTTAGCAACTAATGCCTTTAGAAATTAGTTTTTAAGGAGAATGAAAAGTTTCACTGGTGACAGTGTGGTACTTCCAATCCCTTCAATTGACTTTAAACAGAAAAGCTGGGATGCTTTGGGTGAGAAATAGAGAGGTGGGAGATACTCAGTGAATCAGGAATTCCTCAGTGCTGCCCTTTGTGCCCGCCGAGCAGCACCAGACAGCATGGACCAGTGTGACTTGGCTGGAAAGTGTTAGCCCTCAGCTCTCTGCATTGGGATGGTTAGGAAGTAGTCATAGCTCAGCCTCTCCGATGTGTTAGCAAATTCTTGACGTTGTTTTCAAGTGCAAATGGTCTTTTAGACGCGTGCTTATCAGAGGTTTATCTGATGTTTTTTAAAAAGTATGATAGTATTGAAATTTGGTCCTGGAATATGGAGGGATTAAGCCATGGTGGTGGAATGTCCTTCACAAACAAGGCACTCCCAGGCTGATTTCAATTCGAAGTGCTGTAAACTTAGAGGTGTTTATCAGGATCCAGCATCTGATTCACAGTTGGGGATGTGCATCTTCAGTCTAAAATTCTCCTGTTCTGAAGATTGCAGGATACTATGTTTAATAAATGAATGTTTAATGAAGGAACTTTTCTTACATAGGCAGAATCTGAAACATTCAGCTCACTAAGGTGAAATGGCAAAGCTCTGGAGCATTCAAAAATCCAAATAATCACTGTTGGTAGTGGTGGCCTTTGCTGATGCTGAACTGCTGGGAAGTTACTTTCTGGGACAGATGATGTAACAAATCCTTTTTGGGTTGCAGTGTGTCCCATAAATAAATGCTGCAGGCAGACTCCAGAAGATGGAGGTTGGCCTGCTGGGTGGAATTCCAGAATTTCTACAGCCCATGAATCCCAGCTCTTTTCTTTCAGCAGGAACTGCCTGGAGCAGTCTCCAGCAGCTTCCTGGGCTGCCCCTTGCACTAAAGGAGCTCGTACATTCCACATCGGTGAAGGAACTCCGTTTGGGTGGAGGTGGGTAAAAGCCATCTCGTCCTGATTTAAAGGCTGGGGTGTATCTCCAAGACAGTATCTGAGCTGCCAGGTTGTTGTTGGACAGTTACTCCTGCCAGTCCTCATTCTCCAGCTGCTCTTGATTCGCTCAGATCCAGCCCAAAATGCACAGTGCCTGCCTACAGGAAATCTGGGACAAGTAATAGCCTCAGAAAGGATAGATGAGGAAAAACACTGACATCTCTTCCTCTGTGTAAAATAAGCTGATTCAGTCTGTCAGTATGAAAAACAGCCTGTGGGATAAGAATATACTCACAGCTGTCTGTGCAGTCATAGAAATTGAAGGGGGTGAATCAGTGCTCTGAATACATCCCTGAAAGTCTTCCTGAATCCTGATGCTCTGATTGATGCCATCAGATATCACGTTTTCATGACACAGGAACTATAATTTCCTGACTTCTTGTAGGGTTTGTCAGAGAGACAGTTTGATACAAAATGTTGATTTATTTGAATATATCTATAACCAAGGGAAGCTTTCTCACTCACCTTGTTTATGGAGCTTGAGAGACCATGTTCTATTAATGTTGCTTCACAAAATCTGCTGGTCAAAAGTTCTCAGTCCTCATGATATGTATGAAATATATAAATATATAAAGTCTGTGTTTGATTGTGCTTCCTGAAACTTATTTTTGGTGAGTCATGAAGGCTGAGGTTAAATCCTCTGAACACAGTGCAGGTAAAGGGTAATTTTGAGGACACTTTTTTTTTTGGGTTTGCATTATTCTTAATGTTTAAAATGGACTTGGTTTTATTGCTCTCATCTATGTGGTATTTTTTTATTCCAAGACTGTAGCAGGTTGAATTGCTTTGCTTTTCATGGGACTCAAGAATGTTGTTTTTAAATGGCAGAGTGATGGGGTAGATGCAGTGGACACACAGTGTGTGACTTAGTAACTTAGTCCAGATCCGAAATCTGTGAAAGGGTAGCAATGCACTGGTAGGGCAATGCATTTAAATTTAAAAAAAAAAAAAGTCTCTGCCAGCCTTCTCCAAGCCTAGGCTTGAAAAAAAATGTTTGCTCACTGTAAATCACCATCTGACACTGCTGCTGACTCATGGGCCTGGATCAGTTTGCTCAGGGATTGCTAAGGCCTTGCTATGCATTAAGTTGTCAATTTAGCCAAGTGTCACTTTGCTTGTTTGTGGCTTTAAGCTCGTGCCCAGTGCTGGTTTGGGTTGGAATATGCTCATGGCAAGTGCTTGAGTTTTTTGTCAGTGAGTTAAATGCAATTTCTTAGGTTTTTGAGGAATTATCACAAGCATCAGGCACTAGCCCCCAGCTTTGCTTCAAGGGGCCAGCTGCGCACAGGCAGATGTTGCTCTGTACACACTGGCAAAATCAACTCAGCTCTTCAGTCTGTGGCAAGAAAATTTGCTCGAGCATTGCTTTTACAGAGGAGTGTCTTTGGAGGAATGTGATGGCAGAACAAAGCAGTGACTGCTTCAATTTTCTGTGCAGAGTGAGCAATCTGTGGAGACAGGAGCCCTGCTCAGTTCTTTTTCTGGCAGCATCCTGATGTCTCTGCAGGTAGGGAGGGAGGGAATGCTCAGTATCGGAGTTCTGTGAAGGCCCCAGTGCCGCCACAGAGTGGCCTTACTGCTGAGAATCACAGAATCAGTGAGGGTGGAAAAGACCTCCAAGGTCTTCGAGTCCAAATTGTCACGGAACTTCCTCAGCCGTGTGTTCACACAGGGTCTGACTGCACATTCCACAGAATAGCCAGAGGTTAATATTAACATTTAATATTTAATTTCATAGTCCCTGCAACCTAAAATTTGGTACAGTTTCCCTGCCTCTGATCTGGAAACAAAGGATGGCATTGCTAAATACCGATAACTTGCACATTTATGTGGAAAAATGAAATCAGAGCAACTCAAATACTTTCCTGCCTTTTGTTTTACGCACTTGACCATAAGCGTTTCCTGGAAATCAGGCTAATTCTGGTGTTATTTCAGGGCTTGTCTTGTCGTTTTGACTTTTCCCCATAGTTTCATTTCCAATTGGCAATCTCTATTTAAATAGTATAACACAAAGTTCTAAGCCAAGAGTCTTGATGTCATTGGCTTAAGTTTTGATTATAAAGCCTATGGATCTTCTCAGTGATTTGGAAATCTCTCAAGGGGACACTCAGGCTTTTATTTAACACAGTTTTTAGTCTGCTAAATAATTTTATGAACAGATGAGAAAATAGGCCACTCCTTACGAGTGTTGTGGAGGAAGTGATTCCCATGTGTATGGTTTGTAAAGCAGTCGGAGATGTGCAGGTTCATTGCTGTGAAATTCAGGTGCATTCCAAGGACAGTTGGCCATTTTCTGCCCAGTTATTGCTCACACAATTAACTGAGAGCCGGGGTAAGTTATGAAATTTTACAAGTGAGCAGAAGATGAAGGCAAATGCATTGCTTTGACTTACCAGAAGTGGTGACTTGTTTTTATAATGAATCCTGGTTACACTAATAAATGGCCCCTAGTGTCTTCTGTAGAGTAGCCACGTTCTAATGAAATACCTCATGACAGCTACTCTTATTAAATATTCTGTGAAAATGAAGGTGATAGAGTAATTGTTTGTGTTACTGCTGAGGGTATAATTACCAAGGTTTGAGTGTGGCTGTTGTCAGAATTAGCACACTGTTCATGTGAGAATCCCAGTTCACAGTGTTAGATTCCTATTTCACATGTATTCACTGTTTGCAGTTGATCAAGATAAACTAACAGTTAGTGAGGAATTGGCCTTGCCTGAGTTATATTGAATTTTAGGGTAAATTCAGGTTAAATATATGGAAGAAATTCTTCCCTGTGAGGGTGGTGAGGCCCTGGCACAGGCTGCCCAGGGAAGCTGTGGCTGCCCCATCCCTGGGAGTGTCCAAGGCCAGGTTGGATGGGCATCTGAGCAACCTGGGATAGTGGAAGGTCTCCCTGTCCATGGCAGGAGGATTGGAACTGGGTGAGTCCCTTCCAACCCAAAACATTCCATGATTTTAGGATTATGTTGAATGATGTGAGTACTTTGTTTAATTTCACTGCAAAAATTGCTCAAAGAAAACAAACCTCCAAGAGCAGCAGAAGGGTGGGGTTTTTCAGGGAATCACTGTGTGTGCCACAATATTCCATCAGCTCCTTCCTTCCTTCCTTCTCCTTGGCATGAGCTATAGGTTTGCTACCACCAAAACTTGCCTCATTTTAAAACTTTTGTCAGGGTTCACAGATGAAGACACATACTTGGCCAAAGTAAAACTGAAACAATGGAATTCAGGAACCAACGCAAGTTCTGAGCTGGAGGGGCTGACATTGGAATACAAAACAAACTCGATGAGGTGCAGGCTGAAAGCTGGAATCTGGGCTATTTTTAACTAGACAGTTGCAGCTGTGGTGAAAAGCTGAGATATTTGTTCAGTGATAAATACAGAGATAGTGGTCAGCTGGTAGTCAATTCACACGTGTGGAAAGGTGGCTGAAGAGCAGCGTGCAGCTAAAATAGCTGAACTTGACAGATCTGCAGATAGATTTTAGGTGACATTGATTTTTCTAAGTAGCAACAGATCCTAAAAGGGGTCTGCACTGAATGTGCATTTAAGATCAAAGTCCTGGCAATGTGCTTTTGGGAAAAGTGGACAAAATGTGCCACATGAGGCATGTGTGTTTGCATTAGCAGGGTGGAAGCATGTTCCATAAATACAGGTGCTGAGAAAACCACTGATTTGGCAGCCGTGGTGCCCCGAGGAGGCCGGAGGAAGGAAGCAGCCTGCCAGCTGGCACAGGCAGCTCCTGCCCGGGAAGATGCAGCAGCAAGTGCTCCTGCACAGTGCGGAGACAGTCACGGAATGAGCACGGGACTGGTTAGGTTCATGTGTGAGTACTCGGTGCGGGGTTTGTGCTGTGGACTGAGGTGTGTTTCAGCTAAAGCAGGGGTTTCTTGGCCAGGGCTGTGTGACGGATGGACCTTGGGAAGTTTGTACGCCAGGATCAGGTTTTAATGAAGCTTTCTGAGTTTTGGGACTGGGGAGGAGTGGAGTTGAGGATTGTAGAATCACAGAATATCCTAAACTGGAAGGGACCCGCAGGGATCATCCAAGTCCAGGTCCTGTCCCTGCACAGACAGCCCAACAATCCCACCCTGTCCCTGAGAGCGCTGTCCAAACACTCCCGGGGCTCTGCCAGCCTTGGGGCCGTGCCCACTGCCCTGGGGAGCCTGGTCAGAGCCCACCACGCTCGGGGGGAAGGACCTGTTCCTGATATAGGAAGTCACAGTTGATATTTGAGGTCACAGCTGATCTCAGGGCTCCCGCCTCGGTGGTTGTGCCGTATGTGTAACCTCCTTTTCAGTCCATACCCTTTGGAGCCTGCAGGAGATGCCCCTTTATAACCGGTACGTACCAAATGAACTTGTGCCTCTGCAGGCTGTCCCCCGTGCCCAGCCGCACCCCCGCTGCCCGCAGTGGGAATCGGCGGTCCCGCGGGAGCGGCCGCCACCTGGCGGGGCCGGCGCGCACTGCACCCCGTGCGGGGCGGGGACCTCCCTGCGACACACGGACCGGGGCACGGAGTGCCGCCTCCCGTCGCTCCTTGGACACCTCCGGGGTGGGGACTCCAACACCTCCCTTTCAGTGCCTGACAACCCTTTCCGTGGGGAAATTCATCCCCATGCCCAGCCTGAACCCGCCCTGGCACAGCCTGAGGCCGGTCCCCCTCCTGTCCCTGTTCCCTGGAGCAGAGCCCGACCCCCCCCGGCTCCCCCCTCCTGTCAGGGAGTTGCAGAGAGTGAGAAGGTTCCCCCTGAGCCTCCTTTTCTCCAGGCTGAGCCCCCCATCTCCTCAGCCTCTCCTCACAGCACTGACTCTCCAGCCCCTTCCCCAGCTCTGTTCCCTTCCCTGGACACGCTCAGGGCACACACAAGGACCCTCAGCCTCCTCAAAGGCTGCAAAGGACCCCTATTCCTTCATGGTCTCTTTGGATCCATTCCCAAGGGCATCACATTGTCAGCGCCATTCATATTGCTGGTGCTGCTAAAACAATTAGAAAAAAAAAGCATTTTCCATAAAATTTATTGTTTCTAATTCATAATGCCTTTCTCTGGGCAGCCAAGGGTGCTCAAACTCTGGGAAATAATCCAGAGCAGTATTTCACTGTCAAAGAGAACTTAAGTGGGGCTTGATGTAGATTCTTCCCCGTGAGGATGGTGAGGCCCTGGCACAGGTTGCCCAGAGAAGCTGCCCCATCCCTGGAGGTGTCCAAGGCCAGGTTGGACGGGGCTTGGAGCAACCTGGGATAGTGGAAGTGTCCCTGCCCATGGCAGGGGGGTTGGAACTAAATGCTCTTGAAGATCCCTTCCGACCCAAACCAATCTATGGTTCTGTGGCTTGTGTTCTTAAGTGGTTTGAAGAATCCGGTTGTCGCTGTCCATGTCCATCAAGCGCACTGCTGCACGGGGCTGTGTCTCTGCCCAGCTCCCAGCGCCTGCACTGACCGCGCTGGGCACCCTCTTGGTGTCACACAGCTGCTGCCGCCCCAAGGACACCACCACAGCAGGTATTTCGTGTCTCCTTACTGTTCAGCAAGCGGCTGGAGCAGGTGGGGCTGTCTGGGGTGAAATCCACTGCAGGGCCTGCAGCAGCCCCCGCACCGAGGAGGTGCCGCTGGTTGCCCTGCTCTAGACACAAACCCCACACCAGCCAGCCTCCAGCCCGGAGTCCCCTCATCGCTGGCAGGAACAGATCAATATCGTGCATGAAATATACCAGTACGTGCCTTCGGGCAGCAGCGCTGTGTGCTGAACCCTAGCGCTGGCCGGACCCGGCTCCGCTCAGTCCCCGGCTCTCCCCACAGACCCTCAGCTCCCCTCAGCCCCGGCTCCTCTCACCGACCCCGGTTCTTCTCAGTCCTCGGTTCCCCCCATAAACCTTCAGCTCCCCTCACTGATCCCCCGGCTCCCTCACCGACCCCGGCTCTTCCCAATCCCCGGTTCCCCCCATAAACCTCCCGCTCCCCTCAGCGCCCCCGNTGGGGGGCTCAGCCTGGAGAAAAGGAGGCTCAGGGGGAACCTTCTCACTCTCTGCAACTCCCTGACAGGAGGGGGGAGCCGGGGGGAGTCGGGCTCTGCTCCAGGGAACAGGGACAGGAGGGGGACCGGCCTCAGGCCGTGCCAGGGGGGGTTCAGGCTGGGCATGAGGAAGAATTTCTTCACGGAAAGGATTGTCAGACATTGGCAAGGGCTGCCCGGGGGGGTGTTGGAGTCCCCATCCCTGGAGGTGTTCAAGGAACGACTGGACGTGGCACTCAGTGCTCTGGGCCGGGTGACAAGGTGGGGATGGGCCACAGGTTGGACTCGATGATCTCAGAGGTCTTTTCCAAACTCAATCATTTTGTGATTCTGTGATTTAATGTGCCCAGCACAGTCGGGCTGGAAGTTTAGGCATGAGGTTAACATGGTGTTAAACTTACTTACATGGGTGAAAAATTTTGTAGGAACATACNGGGCACAGGGCCCCCTGGGCCGGGTGTGGGCTTTGGGTGTTGTGCCACCTCTGAGCCGCGGAGGTGGCTCGAGTGTTNTTAAACTTACTTACATGGGTGAAAAATTTTGTAGGAACATACAATGACAGAATAGTTTGGGTTGGAAGGGACCATAAAAATCATCTCATTCAACCTCCTGCCAAGGGCAGGGACACCTTTCTCTAGATCAGGTTACTCAGAGCTGCACCCAATCTGGCCTTGAATACTTCCAGTGATCAACATCTTCCTTAGGAATTTACTGTAAGTCCTCAAAAAATGCTTTTTAAATTCTCTTTCTAGTTCATCTTTGGGAGGCTGAGGCTAAGACTCACACCTTTGACTTTCCCATCCCTTCAAGAAATGTTGATAAAGCCATTAAACGAAAGAAGAAAAAGGTATAAAATGTGGGAGCTGAATTAACTGCCTTGGCATTTGAGAAAACTGCTCCTTGCTTGTTCTGTGTGTGTGAGAGCATGAGGGAGATTAAAAGATGGAATTGGTAGCCTGTTACTGAAATCCTTACTTACAGAAAAGAAAAAATGGTATTATTTTCCCTCTCTGGAGGCTTTAAAATCCTGGCGCTTATTCAATAAAGCACTTAAGTGTGTGCTTACCTTGAAAAATGAGAGTATGCTGTTGACTTAAAGCCTGTACTGAAATGCTTTGCTGGATTGGGGCCAGGGCACTGCACACCTTGTGGGTGAAACCGAGCAGGAAAGAGCTCTGCAGCTCCTCTTCCTCTCATGTTTTAAACAAAGAAGTCCCACAGGTTACAAATAAGCAAAGGCAGAATCAGAGGTATTACCACCATCCTTGTAGCAATGCAGAATTACTTTCTGCTTCACAAATGTATTTCTGTTCCTGTTCACTAGTTTGACAAATGCTTGAAATTTTAAAGGGGACATTTATTGAACAGTAACTTGTGATGAGATTTTGTAATGTGTGAAGTACAAATAATCAGCTAGTCTGGAATAGAGTTATGTCATAGATACTGGATTTGAAAACAGCAAAATGTTACTGACTGCAGAGGAACATCTACTAACATCCTACAGTATCACTCTGCTGGTACAATAAATAGTCTTCAAAAAGAATGAGGAATATGTATTATGTTTTAGCTATAAATGTCTATAAGAAAGAAATTATCTTTAAACTAGTTTCACAAATGGAGTCCAGCAAAAGTCCAAACTTCAGCGTGTCAACAGCCATTTCTGTTTCTCAGGCCACCTCTGCCTGAGTGCCTTTATCAACAATTCCAATTTAATCTTTTCAATGCACAAATTTGAAATGTGCCAACTACAGACAGAGCTTTGTGCCTCTAAAATAAAGGTTATCAACATCTATAAAACAGATTAATATGGATTTGATATGAAATAAACAACGCCATTCTGGAATCTGAGCATGGGGTCCAAGTTATGCTGCTCTTGAAGGATCACGTGGGAAAGTTTTTGCTCCTGGAAAAATAAACAATCGTATTTCCCCATTTTGGATGACTTTGAAGGGAGCTTAATTGCTCTACACACATTTTCATAAGCTTTTCTTATCTAGAAGGGCATTTCACAAGTCCTGGATAAACAGAGTTCTAGGCAAGAAAGAAGGAGGAGATCTCATGAGGAAAATTGTGCAGGAATTTATGTTTTTGACTTATAAATAGAAGTGATCCTTCCAGTATATCCCACATATATACCCCTTCTTCACTTCTCCTTCCCAGTCCTCAGCAAAAAAAACCCCAGTTGGGCCTCTTAGTCATTGTGTAGAATTCAAAGTTCTGCCCTATAGATGTTTTAATACAAACTTTTTATATGTTTCACATTTTATCTTTCAGTCCAAAATCTGGCATAAGGTCTGGAAAGTGATTTCAAAAATGCTTGAAGAAAATGAAAGGTTCAGACGTCGACTGTTGGCTTGCAGTCAGTTTGATGGAGAAGGTAGGAAATGAACTGATAATATTTTATTTTACTACAAAAAACAAATTACTAATACAACTGGTTTGGCTCAAGATCCCAAGGTTTAAGGTCCATTCCGCTGTTTGTTTTGGGTAGTAGGTTTTACAACTCACAAATGGAATTCACTGCATACTTTTAACACTTCCAGCCTTTTTTGAAAAGCCCCTGTTGTTTCATTAAGGGTCTTATATGTGTTAATTTGGAGGAAGGATAGCGGAAGTGTTTGCTGCAATCTGACATTAAAGATATGAACATAAAACATCTGTAAGTTTTACTGAACATCTGAAATGTGTAACTAAACATTCACAGATGAGTCCAAGGCACTACTTTTATGAATAGTAATTTATTTTTTCACATAGGAAGATAGTGGTTAGTTTCATACACACAATACATAACTTAGATGCTCCCCAAAGGTTGCTGTAACACAATTTAACATAACCATTGAACATATTCTCACATTGTGCACTGAATTCAGCTATTTCATTACTGGAAAATGACTCAGGAATTAAAACTGGTGCTGTGCATTGAGCCAACTTCAATTACAGACATTGTAGTTGCTGCACAATTTAAGATAATACAATGTCCTCTTACAAATGGAACTGGAATTTCTGGCCTCAAAGTCTTATGAATTTTTAGGAAAAAGAATATGCTAATACATGAAGAGTTACCAGGCAAGTTACAAAATGACATGTTCACCCACAACAATTCTGCTTGGCTTGCATTTGTGTTGATGGAAGTTTTCCACATGGAGGCACACTAGGGTATATCCCAAAATGTAGGCCCATTCCTGCCAGTATCTTACTTTGTAAAGTGCTACATTAGATTTCCACATATGTGACAAGAAAATATTCCCTCAAAAATTTTCTTCATGAGAACAAAAGAAGTGCAATTCTGGTTCAGAACAGAAATCTCTAACCCAATGAATGTCCCCTACAACCTACAGTGGATGTTATTGAAATAAGAGAAGAAACTCCACGATGTGCTTCCACAACATGTTCTGCAATTATTTTGCGAATACTCTGCATTATCTGGAAAAGAACTGCTTCAGCTGGCTTTAAAACCAATTCCTGATTAATTCTGGAATTATGACATGCTAGGTATTCATCATGTGCTATTCATATTCATATCAGTTGAGATTCCATTGGCCCTCTGCCATATTTTATGATAAGAAATTCCAGTCTACTAAAATCTCTCTTCATGTGGAGACTGTTCCACATGCTTTGTCCTGCATTTTAGATCATTGCAGAAGTGTTTGTGCACAGCTATTAATGTATATTTTGGACAAATATATATATGTAAGACACACACAACTATGCATATGTAGGACAGTGAATTAAAAAAAAAATCTTCCTGGATGTTTGTTTGCTTGCTTTCAAGAAAAAGGAGAACAAAGGACAAGGAAAAAGGAGGATAAATGTTCAATAGGTTATTGCCTCAAACATTTCAAGTTATTGCAAAAAAAAAAAAAACTCAACCAAAATTCTGGGGTTCATTTTCATTCAAAATATGATCTGCTGGGTGGATTGACCATCTTACCGTAATGGCTTTTCTGTTTGTTATGGATACACAATGTGCTGCTTAAGCTTCTATTTATGGACGAAGCCTGTTCCCTTTTCAGACACTCATTTCATTTGGGAGGGAGAGCATTTTCTTTGCAGATAACTTCCAGCAACTTAAAAAAACCCACCAACCAACTCACCCCTTTTGCATTCCCATTTACTGTGTCTTTAATTGTAATTGTACCTTCTTTTTCAGGAGCTTCAATTGAGAATCTACTATTAAGCCCTATTTAGGTGAAAAGCATCAATTCTAATACCCACTTTCTAATTAGCAGATTTTGCAGAACATCAGATCTAGGAGATAAGACTCCTATTGATCTGAATTTTTCATTAATCAAGAAGTAAATGGAATCATTCTAGCAGGCATTTAGATATGGATCAACAAATTTGAATAAACTGGGTTAATTTTTATCTTTTTTTTTACTGGATTAATAACACTAGAAAGTTAAAGCTGCATTTTATTGTCTCTATAAATAGTTTTCTTGAGAGAACAAAAGTCTGCTTGAATTCTAATGCTACCTATTTACTCCTTGGAATGTTGCAATTAAGATTAGATTGAATGACTGAAAATGATGATTTGTCTCTACAAAATGTTCTCCCACAGGCTCTGGTATGGACCAAACTTCACAGAATGGGGCATATCTGGACAGGGTATGTATACAGTTTGTTAACTGCCAAGAAAACGTAAATAATAGAAGAAACAAATTAATATTAAAAAGATGCATTGATCTTGTATAATGTTATTATAGCAAGTACCAGTTAGATACTTAAGTATTGCTGACATTGAACTCAAATTTTTTCAAGGTTTCAGTGGTGTTTGGGGACCACAACAGCTCCATCCTCACAGGAAGGACCATGTGCTTTGCCAAGGCTGGGAGCTGGATTTTGTCTTCTTAATGTTCTAAATCTTAAAGTAAAATCTGAGGAGTCTGAATAGTCTTTATTTGACACACTTTTAATAGAGACTTTTTTAATATTGAAGGGAACAGACCACTTTTGTCACTTTTTTCTCTAGGAGGAGTCCATCTTTGGCTGGGTGTAGGAAGAAAATAAAGGAAGATTCAGTTCAAAAGGAAACAGAAAAGTAGTGAAAGCTCTTATTTTGATCTAGTTCTTCCTGAAGTCAGTGGCAACACTGCAAGTGCCTTCAGTGAACACAGGTTCTCTGTTGTTTGGTTGGTGTTTGTGCTTCTGCTGTTTAAGATGTTTGTTTTTAGAGAGGCTTAAACAGCTCTGTTGCAAGATATTTATTTCAAGCCATTAAGTGTAGTGTTTCACTGAGCTATTAGTTTTCAAAAGCTTTTTAATGAGCATAATATTGTGACAGTTTTCTTGCAAAAGAAGATACACATTTAGTGTTGTCTCTGTATTTATATCTTTTATTTTTGTACCTTGTCAGAATAATAAACACAAATTCAGTAAGGCAGAACTCCACACTTGATAGAAACCCTAGGTTTTTTTTCTTACTGATTTGAATAATTTTGACTTTATTATATTAAAATATTACACAATAACCCTCTCTGTTCATTCATCCATTTATACATGAATCTCAGCAAGTATTTTGAATATGAAACCAGGTGAATGGTTTCTGTGTTACTGTTCACCGTGAGGCACATAATGGTATCATCATAATCAGAAGGTGTTGTTTATCTAGCTGACTTCAATAACACAATATAATGTTCTTGTGTTATGCAGTTTAGTACTTGAACTCTTGATTGACTGTTAAAGCCTTTTAAACTAGCAAATTGTGTAAATGGAACATGAAAACTGCATAAAAATAGTTATGTATATGGATTTCATCTCTGGAGCTAAAACATTCACCTGTCACAATTAGACATCCTTAGTTTCAATAAAAGAATTGTTTTCTCATGGCATAATGTCTTGGTGTTTGCAGATATAAAGACTGGAATGTCAGAGTGTTGAGCTTTAATAACATACTGGTGATTGTGTCATTAAGCAGGAGAGCATTTGGAAGGGTTTCATCTCTGTTTTTTTTGTGGTGAAACTGAAAGTGTATAACTGGAATATGCCTTTTTTGAGGACAGCTCTGGCATCAAGGTTCTTTTCTGATTTGTGGTTGAGTAATATTCTGATTTTACTTAAAATAGTTGACATTTCAGCTTGGAAAAGGAAATGAGAAGGCAAAGTATTCAATCAAGATTTGATCATTTTTCTGGCAGAGCAAAAATGTCATAGTTCTTTGGTATTTTCAAAATACATATTTGGAGTCACACGTGGGGTTTTGGTGGAGTTTTTCTTTTTTTTTTTTTGTTTTTTTTGACTAAATAAGATGGTTTCCTGTCTCCACAGTTCTATCAATGAAATATTTGCATGGGGAGGTTTTAGTCTATAATCCTAGTTTGTAAATTGCAGAGCTGTTGCACTAATGTTTCTTTTCTTGTAAACCACAGCTGCAGTTGGTACTTTTACTGGCACAGACTTAAGGGGCCTTGGAAACGGGGCTGTTCTTCCAGATGCATAATTGCTACTTTAACAGGATAGATGAGGTGCATTAACCTGAATCTCTGAATGAAGTTTAGCCAACACATTAAGATTCTTTGGATAAATATAGCCCTCTGTCTGTGGGACTATGCTCAATCATTTTAAAAGGAAGAAATTATAAAAGATGAATATGGCTCTAGATCATACCTATCCATTTACCTCTTCCAGTCTAAAAGGTCTGTACAGTGATGATGATATAATTAATTGGTTTGGATCTACTAACTGAAAAGAACTTTCAGGTGGCGGTGCTTTGAAAGGGCTCTTACATTTCAAATCACTTTGGGCCGCAACAGCTGTTGGAGTGGGGCAAAATGCTGATTCAGGTTCAATTTCTAACTCTTTGGGTGATGAAGTGCAGCTTTCTACTGCAGTGGCCAGATTTCAAAGGTACAGTTGGGACCAAGGGTAGTCAGAGCAGTTAAACTGCTGAAAAGAGGGTCTGGAGAAGAACTCAGCTCAAGCTTTACAAACCAGACCCCCATCCCCATCCAGCCAGACCCCTGTGCATTCTATTTTTAATTTGTGTGACCATTTAAGTGTAAACCACAAAGGAAAAGTAATTGTAGTGTTGCATTAAAATATCTTATATGATCCAACTAAGTAACATGTTTGACAGGCTAAGAAAGAGATTGGTTTATACATGAAAAACTTTATTTAAGCACCCAGAAATAAATAAGGGAACTTCAGGGCACTGGAACACATAGTAGAGATTCAGAAAACAACTGTTTCTCCTCTGAAGTCCTTAATCATCACTGCAGAACAAAAAGTCAGTGTCATGTCATACTGCCCTGCTGTGATTCCTGGGCAGAAATTGTTGTTCCTTCACATTCTTCAAAATGCAGATCAGTTACCTGAAGTTTTTAATAACAAATCTCACTTGGAGTGTGAACTGAAGCAGATGTGCAAATACAGAGGTCACACTTTGTCTTTGCCTTGCTCTCAGTGCATAATTTACCTTTCTGTAAGGAACACAAACTCTAGCTTATTCTAGAAGTTTGAAATTTTTTCATCTCAGCTCTGTGAACAGTTGCCAAGAGGATCTGAGGAGGTTCCTTGTGGCACAGAGAGGGGAGGAAGTAAGCAGGGCGCACAGAGGAGCTGAAGGTATTGCTGCTGGATTCTTGTTATCCATAAATAATGGTGTCAGCCACTTGTCTCAGGGTCTAAATTTGGTCTGGGTAAGTGCTCTTTTACCTGTGTTTCATAAATACAAATGACTCTGTATGAAGGTAAGCAATGGAGAATAAGGGCTTTGGGGTTTATATCACTATTCCCTGCTAGCTGTAGATGTATTGGTCAAACAAAGTTTAGCTGTAAATAGCACATCTGGGCCTGAAATATTTTGGTTGAAGTTATCCCATTTGGGAAGTTCTTGCCAAACTGAGTTCCTCTGGTTCCTGGAGTATTTCTTGGCAGGTCAGCCCAGGCAACTCTGTCTTGGAGTTCTCTGTCCAGTGGCACCAAGGACTCTTCAGGGCTTTGAGGCTTGAAAGTCCAGCTGGTGGTCTTGGGCTACCACTTCCAACCTGCTGTACAGCTAACAGCAAGAAAATCTTGGGAGCTTGAACTCCATGTTGATTTCCAAGTGGTAAGAGGCTTGGCTGAAGCAGGACTTCAGGAGCTCCTGCACTCCCCGATGTGGAGCTGTGACTTTGGGCAGGCTTCCCAGCTTGTCCTCAGCATCCAGGCTGCACAGGAGCCAGGGAGGCTTGGGAGCTCCCACAGCTACTGTGTGGAGCTGGGGTTTGCAGATACTGCTGCTGTTGCCAGAGACTATGTCACTGATCAACCGCAGGCTTGGGAACTTGGAAATTGTGTTTTGGAAGTGTTTTGATATTTCTGAAGTGACCTTTCTGGGAATTTCCAGTTTGTGGGCATTTTCAAAAGGGTTTGTTTTCTGCTTCATCTGGATGAAAGCCACCAATTCAAATAGAACCTCATTTCCTGCAAACTGGAGGCTTGGCTTGCCGGGCAGTTCTTCTGCTTATGCCCCATCTGTTCTGGAATTGGGATGAAACAGATTCCTCTACGCTGACAGCTGAGGTTCTGCAGTCCCATGACCACTGAAGTTATCATAACTTGGCCATTACAATGTATTGAATCACCAACATTAATAATATTTCACTGGTGATTCCTTCCATGAAAAGATTTCTACTCTTAAACAAAACTTGAGAACGGGATGTGGAATTTCCAACATGGTCAGATTTTTGGAAAGTATAAAGTGACCTTTGTCTTCACTGAACATTTACATCCAGTAAATGTCTTTGTCTGTAGGGCCCTCTCTGGTAGTCAATGTTCATGTTTTAGCTTCAAAGCTTCTAATACAATTTTGCATGGGCTCTGACTAAAGAACAGCCTTCAGCAGGCAGTTGAATTCTAGTTTTCTTTTCTTGGGGGAGGAAGTGACTGAAAGCAAACTTTGGGCATATATGACATTTTGTATGTGCAGTAAGTCCTTAAATATAGAGCAACACAGGATGCAACTTTGATTTATAGCTTTTGTAAATAATTCTCAGTGACATGGGCAGGTTTATGTATTACAAATATTTTTATTGCATAAGCACTTATATAACTGTGATGGTAGGAATTTGCACAAAAACCAAAGCAGCCATACTTGGAGAGGTTTAACATGGGCTTTCCAACAAACTGAGGTAGCAGAATGTCTCACTTAAGTGGAAGTTTACTTTAGGAGAAAAAGAGCAAATTTTATTGAAATGTATTAAAGCCACAGTGGATTTTTAATAAATAATCACAGGAAGTTTCTCATTTATTAGTGACAGCATCAGGAGCCTCTGGTGGGAAAAAAACATATTTGAAAGTTACTGCCTAGTGAAAATTAATGTGTGTAGCTGCAGTTTCATTTTGGTGGAAGTAAAAGCTGTGGAAGCCCCTAAGGAAAAAAGGCCTTGATCCAAGGAGGCTGAACAGCCCCTGGAAGATGCCGAGTACTTTAACCTCCCATTGACTGTGGCACCTCTTACACTGGGCTGTGTCATATCTCTTGTGCTGAGTGTATGGAGCACATTAATGAGGGGATCTCTTTTTTCTCTACATTTGGAACCCATACGTGTCTCATTGGAGTGGCTCGGCTGAACTGTGGGTGTTGCTGGGCTGCTTGTGAACATGTCTGATTTCTGTCATCTCCCAGAGGTCATGACAAGAACACACTTGTGGTGTGACTGTGTGAGATTTATTGCACTCCTGGCAGTCCTGCATTGAGGAGGGTAGAGGCAGATTCAAAGACCTGTGCAGGAAGGTTCAGTAAGGTGCTGACAAATGCTTCTTCTCTTCCAAAATCTTTCTAATCTCTTGTATTTTGAAATGAATAATAAATTAACATGGGTTTTTAAAAAAATTATTATTTTTTTTCCCCTGTTCTGCTCTATGATTATTTTCTTGTTCCTAATAGGTGTGTGACAGAAAGTCAGTGGTGCCAATGTAATTCTGTGTAATGGATGAGCTCCTCACAGCAATGCCTATGAGTAGTTAATCCCAGTTTAAAATGGACCTGATCACTTTTTACACCCCCTGGTATTTTAAATTCCTTCAACTACACAGAAGGTGAAACATTTTGACTATGATGCTACTTTGTCTGTGGAGAGATCTCTCAAGGAAAGGAACGTAAATGCCCCGCTTGCTTGATTCTAAGCCAAAAATGGGGGATGAACAGTGAGGAGGAGTTTGGAGCATGGACAAGGATGAGATATTTGTCCTTTTAAAACTTTTACAGTTCCCTCAGGCAAACATTTTAGTGGCAGTAGTCTCATATTTTGGGTTTAGATTGAGGTTGTGGTAAGATTCATTCCCATGTTGCTGTGCTCTGTTTAAAGTTACTTTCCATCCACACCATGGTGTTTTCTCCAGAAAAATCTGAATTCTGGCTGTATATATTTGCTAAGTCACAGGATTCAGAGGAGGGCTGGGTTTCACTTAAACCATCTCCTGAACTTCTGTACTGGTTTTTACTGTTATATTAGACTAATTTTGAAATGAATGAATGTGAATGTTTGAGGAACAAACATGATCTATTGTATAGAACAGGCTCAGGTGGCTGATGTTACTCTTACGATTGCCCTACCTTGACTATCAGGACTTCCTGAGACTTTTTTCTCACCTGGTGCCTTCAAGTTTTGTAGTTTCTCTTAGTAATTTCTATTTCTCATTCACACGTTTTTTCAATACTTTCACTGAAAGCCTGATTCCAGTTTTTCAATATATGAAAACAGATAAAAATACTGTTTCTTATAATAATGAGCAGGAACATTATAGGGGAAAATCCATGGTGTGCAGGAAACATATTTTATTGAGACAATGAGCATTATAGTTTCATAGATCAAGGAGAAGGTAAGTAAAATAATCTTCATTAACATTGAAGAGAAGTTGATTTACGTGTTCTGGCTTAATGTGGGGAGAGGCTGAACTCGGCTATGACTGGTATTTTGTTTACAAGTTGTAGAATTTACAATACAGTGAAATGTTATACACAAACCCTGTTACTCTCTCTTCTTCCTATGCTCAGTTTCACTCTCAATTTCTCTACCTCCTCTTCCCCAGTGGCACAGGGGGACAGGGAATGGGGGCTGCGGTCAGTTCATCACATGCTCCTTCCTCCCCAGGGGGAGGACACCTCACACTCCTCCCCTGCTCCAGCATGGGGTCCTTCCCATGGGAGACAGTTCCCCACGGACTACTCCGGTGTGAGTCCCCCATAAACTGCTCCAGCATGGATCCCTCCATGGGGTGCAGGGTTCAGGAACAGGCTGCTTCAGTCTGGGTCACCCACGGGGTCACAAGTCCTGCCAGCAAACTTGCTCCAGCGTGGGCTCATCTCTCCACAGGTCCTGCCAGGAGTCTGCTCCAGCACAGGCTTCCCAGGGGGTCACAGCTTCCTTTGGGCATCCCCCTGCTTTGATGTGGGGTCCTCCATGGGCTGCAGGTGGATCTCTGCTCCTCCATGGACCATCATGGTCTGCAGGGGCACAGCTGCCTCACTGTGGTCTGCACCACGGGCTGCAAGGGAATCCACTCAGGCACCTGGAGCACCTCCTGCCCCTCCTTCCTCACTGCCCTGGCTGTCTGCAGAGTTGTTCCTCTCACATATTCTCACTCCTTTCTCCTGGCTGCAGTTGTGCAGCTTTCCCCCACCCCACCACATCTTGAATCTGTTATCCCAGAGGTGCCACCCCTTGGAGCCAGTCTGTCGGGCACAGGGGAAGCTTCCAGCAGCTTCTCAAAGAAACCACCCCTGTAGTCCCCCCGCCCCCTCCCACAAACTCAATGCATTAATATATTGTGGGAGACCTATTAAAGGAATAGAGAGAGGCATATATTTTTGTTGACAGAAGAAATATATTGTTTATTCCTCTGGAGTCTCCTGTTGCTCGTATCGCTGCTGTGTCTTATTGCCTGTCACTGAGCTGTGCTGTGTGGGTGGAAATGTCAGACTCTGTATTGGCTCTGCAAGAAAATCTGTGTGTTACTCTGATTTCTCATACTTAGTTGGGTTTGCTTTAATGTTGTCCCTACAGAGTGTTCATGTTTGCTGGCAAATTTAGGCATCTATTTTTTCTGTGAAGCATCCTGCTAAATTTACTCCTGGTAGTTTGTTTGTTTGTGAAAGAGGGATTTTGCACAGAATTATTTTCAAGATGAAATGGGCCACACTGACCTTAAGTAGTCACAGGGCTGGTGCAGTCTCATGGAGCAAATGGAAGTTACTGGATGTAAAAGGGTGTCTTGGAGAGTTTCAGTATCTCTCTGCACACCTCCCTCACCACACTGCCAAAATTCGCAGATGGTGCCACTGACAGATGTTGCTTAAAATGTGCTTCTACCATGAAAAGTCAGAAGGTAAAAGAAGCACCTGCTCATTTCTTGCAGGTTCATGCTGCAGATACTCAGAACTTGAAGCCTTGTAGTGGAAAAGTGGCTCCCAGTGCCAGTGCTCAAGTGCTGGCCCTGTTGAGCTGCTTTCTCTGGATTATGCGGAATATATCCAGCAGAGTTTAGCTCTGTTTAGTTATCAGCAGATTTGCAGCTACATGAAAGGTATTTTGCATTGGTAGCAATGCACAAGAGGGAAGGGGATCCATCTAATCTCATTGCCTGTTAGCTTTGTTACTCTGAAGAGTATTCAAGTATAACAAACAAAAGTTAATACATTAACTCTGTGAGTGTATCAGTGTGTTCAGCTGAGTAGAGATGTGGAACAAGCAGGTAACCTTATTTACAGCCCTGTTTTTCATTGTGTAACCACAGTTTCCATGGGTTTGCACAGGTGGTTCTAGAGATTTCACATCAGTGTGTTGCTCAAGAGCTCTCTTAAGTCAAAAGATCTGCTTAGGTGTCACTAATGTAATAGTTAGGCTAAGCAGGATGTTCATTGCCAGTGTTGATGTGGACGAAAATGATTTGGTTTTCAGATCACAGGATGCATTTGCAAGGTATGAAGGACATCACTTGCTTTTCAACAAAGCACTCAAGTTGGTAATTACCAGATAAAAGTGGAAAACCAGAAAGCCATATTTATGGAGTTGCAATGCATAGACAACTATGGAGCTGTGAATCTCTTTATATCACCTGAAGTGATTTGAGCGTATAATCTGTAATATATTGAAACTCTGGGAAAGAGTTGCTGCAGTTACACTGTCTTGCTTGAATCTGCAGAGTCAACAATGACTGGGATGAGACAGGGCTTCTCTCATCATTTGCAAAGTATGTGCTTTTGGATTTTCTCACAACCTTCACATTTGGAAGGTCCTAATGATCACCCTGAGCCAAACCATCACAGTGACAATCTTCTCTGTGCAGAGCACGAGGAGAGGACTTTGTGGGGTGTATAACTTACTGTTTATCTGCTCAGATCCTGGCCCAGATGGGCATGGATGGTTGGTTTCTGATGTTACTACAATACTAAAACATTATATTGTAGTCATTTAATCAATAATCTTTAGTGAATGGGTTTCTTTATGTGCTTCCTCAGACCTATAGAGCACAAGTCCTACACTTTCCCCTATCTGTGGGATACAATCTGCCAGCTTTCTTTGTAGGCATCTGTACCCAGTCTGGTCTGCAGCAACCTGAAGTTGTAGTTTCAGTGGAAATGTTGTTGAGTCTTGAGCTGAACATGCCTCTGATGGATCACGTCTCAGGGAATCCCTGCTACTGAGCTAAAGAAATCTTTCCTGAATGTGAACTCCCAAAATCTAGTGACATGATTGATTTTTTTCCAGATGATTCTGAGGACATCAAAAAGCTACCTGACAAAAATTTGTAACACTCCAAGCAAAAGTTGTTCAAGGTTACGTTTTATATATGGCAGCGCCTTATTCTTAAACTCAGAAAAACTCTCTTGGATGAAATTTAGTGTAGAGGTTTGGCCTTATGCAGAAATGTGACAGAGAAAATTCCAACCCAAGCATTAAAAACTGGCATAACTATTAGAAACAGGACCTTTAATGGACCATGTAAGGTGATGTTAGTAGCAAGTAGTTTCAGCTGCGTTTCAGCTCTTCCCTCTGTACTGTGAACAAGCTCTACCACTGCATTCAGCACTTCCCCTTGCTCTGCCAAAATATGGCTTTAAATGAGTTTTCACAAGTCAGTTTTAAAAGGCTTTATTATGGAAACAGTTCACGCCTTAAAGGAATATATTTAGGTCTTGTGAAAGATGCCAAGTTGCGAGCTCTGGAGGCAAATTCTATATTTATAAACAAATCAGGCTAAAGTCATCAGAAAGTATTCTGTCTCCGAGTGAAGCGTTCAGCCTCACACTGGTGTTCGGGGTGATGGTGGTGGCTGGTCTGTGACTGCTCGTGGGGCAGCACCTGGTGCGTGGTGGTGCTGTGACACCAGCGTGGCTGCTGGCAATAGCAGGGGAGTCCAGTACGCAGCTGAACAGGGTGAGGGACTTGGTCCTGTCCTGTCATTCCAGCATTTGAGTATCACAGGATCATCAAGGCTGGAAAAGCCCTCGAAGCTCACCGAGTCCAGCCATTAACCCAGCACTGCCCATCCCACTGCTAAACCATAGCTGCCACATCTGCATGTTTTTTGAACACTTCCAGGGATGGTGATTCCACCACTGCCCTGGGCAGCCTGCTCCAACGCCTGACCATGCTTTCAGTGAAGACATTTTTCGCAATATTCAATCTGCAGCTTCCCTGGTGCAGCTGGAGGGTCTCCTCTTGCCCTGTCGCTGGTTCCCTGGGAGGTGAAGTGTTCCCTCCTGGCTCCATCCCCCTGCCAGGTGTGTGAGTGGGCACCAGGACTGACCTGACTGGAGACCCTTCCCTGCGGAGGAGGAAGGGCCGAGGCAATTGGGGCTGTTCAGCTGGGGAAGGGGAGGTTGTGTG